>CM067628.1:47916-102162 GCA_034336685.1 Luscinia luscinia | reverse complement strand
GTCAGGGGGGCACTGTCAGGGCACGGGGGCCACTGTCAGGGCACTGTCAGGTCAGGGGGGCACTGTCAGGGCACGGGGGCGCTGTCAGGTCATGGGGGCACAGTCAGGGCACTGCCAGGGCATGGGGGTCACTGTCAGGGCATGGGGGCACTGGTGTGGGTCCCACATCCTCTGAGAGGCAGAGATGAATCTCAGATCCCTCTCAGGAGGGCACCACAGACAGATCCCAACACCTCAGAGGGCACCACCAGCCCCACAGACAGATCCCAAATCCTCTGGGGCACCCCCAACCCCACAGACAGATCCCAACCCCTCAGAGGGCACCACCAACCCCATGGATGGATCCCAGCCCCTCAGGGGGCACCCCCAGCCCCACAGACAGATCCCAACCCCTCAGGGGCACCCCACCAACCCCACAGACAGATCCCAAACCCTCAGGGGCACCCCCAGCCCCACAGACAGATCCCAACCCCTCCGGGGCACCCCCAGCCCCACTCACCGCGCCAGGCCGGGGCTGGGCACCTCGCCCGAGTAGCGTCCCCCATTTCTGTGCCTGCTCCTGTACTCCTTGTAGGGCCCCTCGAAGGCCTTCTTCACCTCCAGGATGTGGTAGCGGCAGATGGCAGAGACATCCACGTCCCCCTGCGGGAACACCGGGGTGGCAGCCAGTGGGCACCGGGACACGGCCACCATGGGCACCAGGACACAGCCACCATGGGCACAGGCACACGGCCACCATGGGCACAGGGACACAGCCACCATGGGCACTGGGACATGGCCACCATGAGCACAAGGACACAACCAACGTGGGCACAGGGACACAGCCACCATGGGCACTGGGACATGGCCACCATGAGCACAAGGACACAACCAACGTGGGCACAGGGACACAGCCACCATGGGCACCAAGGACATGGCCACCATGAGCACAAGGACACAACCAACGTGGGCACAGGGACACGGCCACCATGGCCATGGGGACACAGCCACCATGGGAACCATGGGTATCCACTGGGATACAGCCACCATGGCCAATATGGTCACCAAGGGAAGAGCACCATAGGCAGTGGGACAGGGCCACCATGGGCACCAGGACAGGACCATCACGGGCACCATGGGCACCAGGACAAGAGCACCACAGCCACCACAGGCACCAGGACAAAGCCACTATGGCACCTGGACAAGGCCACCGTGTCCTTGGGGACACAGCCACCATGGGCACCATGGGCACCAAAGCAAGGCCACCATGTCCATGAGGACACAGCCACCACGTGCCCAGGGCTGTGGGCACATTGGGCACTCACCAGCGGGCGCCGGAAGACGCCGAAGAAGGCGGTGTCCTGCCAGTGGGCCCCGGGCAGCGTGAACACAGCCTGCAGGCGGTTGAAGTGCAGCTGCTGCTCGGGCGCCGAGCACACCAGGCGCGCCTTCAGGAACGACGTCCACTTCTTCTGCAGCGTGCGCTGCCGCCCACGTCCCCCCGCGGGCACGGGGACATGGCATCACCTCGGGCATGGGGACATGGCATCACCGTGGGCATGGGGAAATGGCATCACCATGGGAATGGAGACATGGCATCACCGGGCACAGGGACACCGTGTCCCCCGCGGGCACGGGGACATGGCATCACAGCGGGCATGGGGACACGGCATCACCATGGGAATGGGGACATGGCATCACCGCGGGCACGGGGACACGGCATCACCAGCGGGCACGGGGACATGGCATCACCACGGGCATGGGGACACGGCATCACCGTGGGCATGGGGACATGGCATCACCATGGGAATGGAGACATGGCATCACCTCGGGCACGGGGACATGGCATCACCACGGGCATGGGGATGTGGCATCACCACGGGCATGGGGACATGGCATCACCGTGGGCATGGGGAAACAGCATCACCATGGGAATGGAGACATGGCATCACCGCGGGCACAGGGACACCGTGTCCCCCTCGTGGGCACGGGCACATGGCATCACTGCGGGCACGGGGACATGGCATCACCATGGGCATGGGGACATGGCATCACCATGGGCATGGGGAAAACGGCATCACGATGGGAATGGAGACATGGCATCACCGCGGGCACAGGGACACGGCATCACCATGGGCATGGGGACATGGTATCACCGCAGGCAACGGGGACACGGCATCACAGCGGGCACAGGGACACCGTGTCCCCCCTCGCGAACGCGGGGACATGGCATCACCTCGGGCACGGGGACATGGCATCACCATGGGCATGGGGACATGGTATCACCGTGAGCACGGGGACACAGCATCACCATGGGCACGGGGACATGGCATCACCATGGGCATGGGGACACAGCATCACCACGGGCACAGGGACACAGCATCACCACAGGCATGGGGACACAGCATCACCGCGGGCATGGGGACATGGCATCACAGCGAACGCGGGGACATGGCATCACCATGGGCATGGGGACACAGCATCACCATGGGCACGGGGACACAGCATCACCACGGGCACAGGGACACAGCATCACCACAGGCATGGGGACACAGCATCACCGGCAGACGCGGGGACATGGCATCACCATGGGCATGGGGACACAGCATCACCATGGGCACGGGGACACAGCATCACCACAGGCATGGGGACACAGCATCACCGCGGGCATGGGGACATGGCATCACGGGCAGGGACACAGCATCACCACGAGCATGGGGACACAGCATCACCGTGGGCACGGGGACACGGCATCACCATGGGCATGGGGACATGGCATCACCGCAGGCATGGGGACACTGTGTCACTACGTGAATGAGGACATGGCATCACCGTGGGCACGCAGACACAGCATCACCGCGGGCATGGGGACACAGCATCACCATGGGCACAGGGACACAGCATCACCATGGGCATGGGGACACGGCATCACCGCGGGCATGGGGACACGGCATCACCATGGGCACAGGGACATGGCATCACCACGGGCACAGGGACATGGCATCACTGAGGGCACGGGGACACGGCCAGCGTGGCCACTGCCACACAGCCAGTGCGGGCACAGGGACACTCTATCACCGCGGGCACGGCGACACAGCCACCGCGAGCATGGGGACCCACAGCACCATGGGCACTGCCACACAGCCAGTGCGGGCACTGGGACACGGCCACCATGGACACTTTGAGCACTGTGGGCACCACAGGCACCGTGGGCACCACGGGAACTGGGACATGGCCACCACAGACACCATGGGCACCACAGGCACCGTGGGCACCAGGGCTAATAGGAACGCATTAATCTCACGATGTTAATAATAACGACTACAATAATCCTGAAAATATTAGTAGAAATGCATTAGTTTCACAATAATAATAATAAAAATAATACTAATAATAATATAAATGCATTTATCTCAAAATAACTATAATAATAATAAAAATATTAGTAAAATTAAGTTAATGTAACAATAATATTAATGAAAATATTAAGATAAATTTATTAATCTTGTGGTGATGATAATGAAAATATTAGTAGAAACACATTGATTTTATAATAATAACGAAAATATTAATAGAAATGCATTAATAAAGTTAGTAAAAACATTAATATCAATGTATTAATATGATGACAATATTAAAAATATTAGTAGAAATGTTAGTTTCATGATGACGATAACAATAATAATGAAAATACTAATAAAAATGCATTGACTTCTTGATGATAATTCACAATAATAATATCAATAAAAATAATAAAATATTAATAAAACCACATTAATTCCACGCCCATCCCCTGCCGTGCTTGGCACTGGTGGCACATTGAGGTGCCCAAACCCAACACTGCCAGCACTGCCCAAACCCATCCATGCCAACTTCCCACCCCTCAACCAGCTCCAGGCGTGCCCAGGTGTCCCCAGCTATCCCCATGCGTGCCCAGCCGTTTTCAGGTGTGCCCATACCTTGCAGACCCGTGCCACCCGTGCCACCACCTGCTCGGCGTAGCAGTCGTACTCGACGGCGCGCTCGCTGAAGAAGAAGTAAACCTTGTCATCGTCGCCGCTGCCGCTGCCCGCGCTCTCGGGCACGAAGGCCGACGCCACGAAGTGGGGCTCTGTGAAAGCACAGTGTCACAGGGGTGGGACATGTCCCTGTGCCCTCCCTGTGCCCCTGTCCCTGCTGTGCCCCGTGCCCCTGTCCCTGCTGTGCCCCGTGCCCCTGTCCCTGTGCCACGCCCTATGCTCTCCCCATGCCCGTCCTTGCTGTGCCCTTGCCCCTGCTGTGCCCTCTCTGTGCCCGTGCCCCTGTCCCTGCTGTGCCCTCCCGTGCCCTTGTCCCTGTGCCCCTGCCCCTTTGCCACGCCCTGTGCCCTCCCCACGCCCATGTCCCTGTGCCCCTGTCCCTGCTGTGCCCCGTACCCTCCCCGTGCCCCCATCCCTGCCGTGCCCACCGTTGAGCCAGGAGGTCAGGTACTCTGTCTTCATGGAGTAGTGCGGGCCCAGGTTGCGCAGGATGACAGGCTCCGTGCCCAGGAAGTTGTTGAAGGTGGCAGAGTAGAGCTCCCCGTCTGTGAGGGAGGGGTTTAAGGGGGTGGCAGGCACGGGGGCACCCCAGGACCCCAGAGGTGTCACCTACCCACGATGAGGCCGGTGTGGCCCTTGGTGGGGTCGTAGGGACATTTGCCTTTGCCGTCCTCGAATGCCACCGGGTCCAGGGTGAAGCCAGACAGCTCCTGGGGGGGCACAGGGGTGGGTGGGGGCACTGAGTCATGTCCCCTCACCCAGACAGGGCCCAGGTACAGGGACACCCCTCCAGGGGGCAGGGACAGCCCTGGGCACCCTCCTGGGCACACGGACAGCCCTCGAGGGGGACAGGGAGACCCCTGGATGATCCTTCTGGGACCAGGACAGTCCTGGAGACAGGGACATCACTGGATGAGGGACAGGGACTGCCCTGGATGATGCTCCTGGGGACAGGGACACCCATGGATGAGGGACAGGGACACCACTAAATGATGTTCCTGGGGACAGGGACATCCCTGGACCACTCTCCTGAGGATAGGGACACCCCTGGATGATGATCACAGGGACACTTTATGAGAACAAGGACACTCATATCCATGATTCTCTGGGACACAGGGACACCCGGCTGACCCGCTCCGGGGACAGGGACCACCCTGGGGACAGGGACCCTCCCAAGATGACCCATCTAGGACAACCCAAGTGCACAGGAGACATCCCCAACCCGCCCTGACAGAGACAAAACCACCCTAAATGCCACCTCTGGGGACATCTGGGACACCCCAAGTGCACAGGAGACACCTCAATCTGCCCTCATAGGCATAAAACCATCCCTGGGCACCTCTAAATGCAGGGCCTCAAGGCCAGGTGAGGGCAGGGGAAATTGGGGACCCCCGTGTTTTGGGGCCCCCACTCACGATGTAGGTGCACTTGGGCTGGAAGGCGTAGGTGCCGCAGGCGTACAGGTGGGAGCTGTTGTAGCTCTGCAGGAAGCGCACGTAGTTGAAGCAGTCGGTCTGGGAGGGGACACAGGGGACATTAAAGGGCTGACAACACAGCCAGGGGGGTCTGGGCATGGGGACAAGGGACACTGCCCAGGACAGTGGGAGTCCAGGGTGTGGGGACAAGGGATACTGCACAGGGACAATGGCACACTGAGGGTGAGAGCTCTGGGTGTGGGGACAGGGACACTCCACAGGTACAGGGATGATGGTTCCAGGTGTGGGGACATGAGGACAGCATGGGGACAGTGGCACAGTAAAGGGACCAAAGTCTCAGGCACGGGACAGTACCATAGCAAAGGGCATAGGGACAGGGGACACTGGCACAGGACAGGGATAGAGCATGGGGCACTGCCACCACATGGGGACAGGGGAATGGGGCATGGCATGGGGACACAGGGCATAGACAGGGACACTAGAGCTGGCACATCACAGGGACACAGGGACAGGGACACTGGAGCTGGCAGGGCACAGGGACACAGAGTATGGCACAGGGACACAGGGCAAGGCACAGGAACAGGGACAAGGACACTGGAGATGGCAGGACACTGGGACACAGAGCATGGCACAGGGCATGACACAGGGACACTGGAGCTGGCACAGAACAGGAACAATGGGCATGGGACAGGGCATGGTACAGGGACACAGGGACGCAGGGACAGGGACACGGGAGCTGGCACAGCACAGGGATACAGGTACAGGAATACAGGGACACAGGGACACAGGGACACTGCAGCTGGCAGGACACTGGGACACAAAGCATGGCACAGGGACGAGGCCACTGGAGCTGGCATGGTGCCCCAAACCCCCACACTCCAGTGCCCACCTGGTTGTTCTTGCCCTTCTGCACGCACTCCGCCTTCTTCTCCATGGGTGCCTCCCAAGAGATCTGGGGGCAGAGGGGTCAGGGCTGGGATGTCACCCCCGCCCCAAACCCGGCACCCCTGGTTTTGGGGAGCCCTGGGTGCTCACCGCTGCCTTGAGCTCCACGGTGCCGGTGGCCAGGGCGAACCACGGCCTCACGGGCACCCACGTAGAGCAGCCCCTCGGCCTCGTCCAGCAGCAGCGTCAGGTAGTGAGAGACCCCGCCCTGAGAGAAGCGCCTGGCCGTGTCCCGCAGCTCTGTGGGGACAGGGACACGGGCTGGGACACCACAGATCTGTGGGACACCCATAGCACCCGCAGCCCCTGCCAGATCCCAGCCACAGCACCCACAGCCCCTGCCAGATCCCAGCCACAGCACCCACAGCCCCTGCCAGATCCCAGCCACAGCACCCACAGCCCCTGCCAGATCCCAGCCACAGATCTGTGGGGACATTCCCAGCACCCAAAGCCCCCATCAGATCCCAGCCACAGCTCTGTGGGGACAGGGACAATGGGCTGGGACCCCACAGCTTTGAGGAGACAAAGTGCTGGGCCCCCCCCCATTTCTGTGGGAACACAGGGACACTGAGCTGGGACCCCCACCCTCAGCTATGTGGGAACACAAGGACACTGAGCTGGGACCCCCACCCTCAGCTATGTGGGGACACAAGGACACTGAGCTGGGACCCCCACCCCCAGCTCATGTGGGGACACAGGGACACTGAGCTGGGACCCCCACCCCCAGCTCTGTGGGGACACAGGGACACTGAGCTGGGACCCCACCCACAATTCTGTGGGAACACAGGGACACTGAGCTGGGACCCCCACCCCCATTTCTGTGGGGACACAGGGACACTGAGCTGGGAGCCCCCTCAGCTCTGCAGGACCACGGGGACCCAAGGCAGGGACCCTCGCGCACCCCCGCCCCTGCTGGACCCCCCCGGCCCGTGGCACACAAAGGTCCCTTTGTCACCGGCGGCGCTGGCCGAACACAGTGGCCTTTGCAGGGACCCCTTGGCCCCCGCGCCCCCCCACGCCCCCCGGCCACCCCCGGGCCCCGCAGAAAGGAACCATTGACGGAACAGCGCCAGGGCCCCGGGCGGGGACAGCGACACGGGGCTGGCACGGCACGGGGGGCGGCAGCGGGGACAGCGGCACGGCTGAGGGTGGGGGACCTGGTGCGGGGACAGGGGACACTGCACAGGGACAGTGCGAGTCCAGGGTCGCGGGGACAATGGACACTGCACAGGGACAGTGGCACGGCTGAGGGTGGGGGACCTGGTGTGGGGACAGGGGACACTGCACAGGGACAGTGGCATGGCTGAGGGTGGGGGACCTGGTGTGGGGACAGGGGACACTGCACAGGGACAGTGGGAGTCCAGGGTGTGGGGACAATGGACACTGCACAGGGACAGGGATGACATGAGGACAGCATGGGAACAGTAGCACAGCAAAGGGACCAAAGTCTCAGGCACCGGACAGTGGCATAGTAGAGGGGTGGGGTCTGGGACAGGGACAGGGGACATGGCATGGGACAGGGATAGAGAACAGGGGGCACTGCCACCACATGGGGACAGGGGAATGGGGACACAGGGCATGGCATGGGGACAGGGATGCTGGAGTTGGCATGGCTCAGGGACACAAGGTGAAAGCACGAGACAGGGACAGAGGCTGTTGGCATGGGACGAGGACGGAATCTCAGGGTGCTGGCAGGGCAGGGGGACGTGGCAGAGGGATGGGGACACAGGACATGGCCGAGGGATGGGACAGGATGATGGCAGGGCGTGGGGACAGGAAACGGCAGAGGGATGGGACAAGGGACACGGCAGACGGATGGGACGGGATGGGATGGTGGCAGGGGCGTGGGCACAGGGGACATGGAGGAGGGTTAGGACAAAGGATCTGGTAGGGGGATGGGGACAGGGGACAGGAAACAGGGATGGGGACACGGCAGAGGGATGGAGACATGGCAGAGGGATGGGGACAGGGCACACAGCACAGGGATGGGCAGGGGACATGGCAGACAGATGGGACAGCAGGGGACAGGGCACAGGGATGGGGACAGGACACACGGCACAGGGATGGGGACAAGGGACATGGCACAGGGCATTGGCCTCCAGGCCCTGGCACAAGACTGGGGACACAGAGCAGCATCCTGTATGTCCCCCTGTGCCCCCACAGGCTCCACTTTTGGGGATATCCACCCACCCCCCAGTGCTGACAAACTCTGGGGTGGGACAACAGCCACCACCGTGACAAGGGACAGAAGTTGTACCCCCCTGTCCCCGAGCCCTCCCCGGCACTCACCCGCGTAGGGGACAGTCCTCCTGGGCACAGCACTCCAGGACGCCCCGGTGGCCCCAGCGGTGGTGGCAGCGGTGACGAGGGCCAGCAGCAGCAGCAGCAGCAGCGCGGCGAGGGCCAGCGGCCGGCGGGGGCCATGGCGCCGGGGTGCGGGGCACACAGCGGGGTCCCTGGGGGGACACGGCCCGCCGGGGCCAGTCAGCGCCGCGGGGCAGCGGCGGCGTCACGCGGGCGGCTCGGGGACAAGGCGGCATTGAGGCAGCGCTGTCACGAGGCTGTAGGGGCACCCCACGCCCCGGGGACACCCCGAGCCTCCCCACCCCGCCCGGCCCCTCCTCACCGGGGGCAGCCCACGGAGCAGGAAACGGAGCCCGGCCGCTTCCCACCCCCCGCGTCCTGCCCGGGAGCTCCCGGTGCCCCGGGGTGCCCGCCGTGCCCCCCGCTCTGCCCCGCGCCGGGCAGGATGCGGCCGGCAATTGTTCTGTCCTGCCCGGCGGGAAGCAGGAAGTTGGGGGGGGCTCGGGGGGCTCCCAGTGACGGTTCGGGAAGGATTTCCGGGAGGGTGGGGGGCCGGGAACGGGCGTGGGAATGGGGGACACCCGGCCGGGCTTCCTGGGGCGGGGGGTGAGGGTGGCACGGCCACAACTAGGGTGTAAGAGGCACATCTGGAGTGTCACGGGGCACATCTGGGGTGTCAGCGGCACAGCTGGGGTGTAATGGGCACAGCCGGGGTGCCACAGGAACATCTGGGATGCCACGGACACATCTGGGGTGCCACGGCCACACCTGGGGTGCCACAGGGAAAGTCGGGATCCCACAGGCAGATATGGGGCGTCAGGGGCCTGGCCAGGGTGCCATGGGCATAGCTGGAGTACCACGCGCAAAATCGGGGAGCCACGGGCAAAATCGGGGCACAACAGATAAATCTGGGGTGCCACAGATAATCTGGGGTGCGGTGGGCACAGTCGGGGTGCCACAGAATAATCCGGGGTGCCCTGGGCACAGTCGGGGCGCCACAGGAACGGCCAAGCGGCCGCGGGCACGGCCAGGGTTCAACAGGCACAGCTGGGGTGCAACAGGCACGGCCACACGGACAAAAGCACAGCGAGGGTGCCACAGGCCACAGCCGCGGCCGGGGCGTCCTGGCCACCACCGGGGTGCCACAGGCAAAGCTGGGGTGCCCTGGGCACGGCGGGGTGCCCACGGCGGGGACAGGCACCCTCAGGGTACAACAGCAGGCCGGGCTCCCCGCCGTGCCCGAGTCCGGCGCTGGACACCCGGGGTGCCCTGAGGGGCCCGGGGCGTGCGGCCCCGGCCGGGGGGCTCACGGCGGTGCCACCACAGCGTCCCCACGGCGGGGCCAGCCCAGGGTCCCCACGGCGGTGCCCTCCCATCTCGGGGGTCCCCAGCGCCACCCGAATCCCCGCCGCTCCCCTGCCGCCCGTACTGTGGGGGTCCCCAGCACCGACGGACCCGCGCGGCGGAGGAGATCCCGGCCCCCCATGCACGGGCTGGGGGGAGCCGGTGGCGATCCCCGGTACCGGGAGGAACAAAGCGCCTCCTCCTCCTCCTCCTCCCGCCCCCGCGGCTCCGCCACAACAATACCGGGGCGGGGCGCGGAGGGGGGCCCGCACCTCACCTCAGGGCGCGGCGGCGGCGGCGGCGGCAGCAGCGGGGCGGGAGGCGGCCGTCAGGGGCGGGGGGGCTCGGGGGGCAGCCCGGGCGGGGCGGCGGGGGGCGGGGGCCCGGCGGGGTCTGGACGGGGCGGTGGAGGGAGGCGGGGAGGCGGCGGAGCGGGGCGGGGGGCGCGGGGGGGCCCGGCCGGGGCGCGGGAGGCAGGAGCGGCCGTGAGGGGCGGCGGCGGGAGCGCGCCGCGCGGCTCCGCGCGGCCCCGCCCAGCCGTGACGTCACGGGCCCCCTTAGGGGAGGGGGGCGCAGGTCGGGTCGGGTCAGGTCGGAACCGCTCGGGTCCGCTCCCCTACGATCGGACGTGTTCGGAACCGCTCGGGGCGGCTCTGATCGGATCGGAACCGCTCGGGTCCCGCCGGAGCCCCTATCCAGTCCGAACTGCGGCCGCTCGGAACTGCTCGGCTCAGATCGGCTCGGAACTGCTCGGCTCAGATCGGCTCGGAACCTGTCGGGTCTTGCTGGAACCAGATGCCTCAACCAGGCTCAGCCCAGCCCAGCTCGGCTCGGTTTGAGTCGGATCCAGGACCCACCAGCCCAGTGCAGCCCCAGTGGCCTGGCTTGGTTCAGCCAGGTTCAGCTCAGCCCAGTTCTTGACTCAGCTGGGTTTGGAGTGTACCGGTTGGATTCAGCCCAGTTCAGCCCATTTCAGCCCCATTGGCCTGGCTTGGCTTTAACCAGGCTCAGCTCAGCCAGGTTCTTGGCTCAGCCCAGTTTGGGGTGTCCTGGTTGGATTCAGCCCAGTTTAGGCCACCTTAACCAGGCTCACTCAGCTCAGCCCAGTTGGGCTCAGCTCAGCGTGGTTTAACCCAGGTCAGCCCAGCCTGGCTTCATTGGCCTGGCTTGGCTTAGCTCAGCCTGGTTTTACCCAGCCCAGTTTGGCTCAGTTCAACCCAGCTTAACCAGGCTCAGCCCATCTCAGTTCGGCTCAGCTCATCCCAGTCCAGTTCAATTTGACCAGTCCCAGTTCAGTTATTTTCATCCCAGTTCAGCTCATTTCGGCCAATCCCAGTTTGGCTCAGCTCAGCCCAGTTCAGCCCAGATTGCCCAACCCCAGTCCAACTCTGCCCATCCCAGTTCATCCCAGTTGTGGCAATCCCAGCTCAGTTCTTTTCATCCCAGTTCAGCCCAATTTGGGCTATCCCAGTTCAGTTATTTTCATCCCAGTTCAACTCACTTTGGCCAATCCCGGTTTGGCTCAGCTCAGCCCAGTTCAGCCCAGGTTGCCCAACCCTAGTCCAACTCTGCCCATCCCAGTTCAGCCCAGTTTGGGCAATCCCAGCTCAGTTCTTTTCATCCCAGTTCAGCCCAATTTGGGCTATCCCAGTTCAGTTCTTTTCATCCCAGTTCAGCCCAGTTTGGGCAATCCTAATTCAGGTCTTTTCAGCCCAGTCCAACTCTGCTCATCCAAGTCCAGCCCAGCTTGGCCAGTCCCAGTTGAGCTCTGCTCAACCCAGTTCAGCCCAGTTTGGGCAATCCCAGTTCAGTTTTTCTTTTTGCATCCCCTGGGTCCATTCCCAGTATCTTTTCCAGTGCCACTCCTGGTGCCACTCCTGGGGTTCATTCCCAGGATTCCCCCAGGATCCCTGTCCCGGTGAGGATGAGGAAGGAGAGGATGAGGATGAAGCCCTCGGGCACCATCGGTGCTGCAGCACGGCCAGGTCACCTCCAGGGACAGGACAAGTGACACGTGGTGACATCCCTGCTGGGGCACGGCCCAGCTGGCACGGCCGGCGGGCACCTCTCCAGGCACTGGCACCGTGCTCCGCTAATTAACGGGGCAGAGATAACGAGGGCATGCGCAGCGGGCACCGCACCGGGCAGATGGCACCGAGCTGTGTCCCCAAAGGCAGCGCTGAGGTGGCACCGGGGAGAGGGAGGCTGTGCCCACGTCCCTGTCACCTCTGCCTCCCCGAAATGCCCAGGGACACAGCCCTGGGTGGGGACCAGAGACCCCCAGTGCCCAGGGACCCCCAGTGCCCAGGGACCCCTCAATGCTTGGGTACCCCCAATGCCCAGGGACCTCCAGTGCCCAGGGACCCCTCAATGCTCGGGTACCGCCAATGCCCAGGGGACCTCCCAGTGCCCAGGGACCTCAATGCTTGGGTACCCCCAATGCCCAGGGACCCCACAGTGCCCAGGGACCCCCAGTGCCCAGGGACCCCACAGTGCTCGGGTACCCCCAATGCCCAGGGACCCCACAGTGCCCAGGGACCCCTCAATGCTTGGGTACCCCCAATGCTCGGGTACCCCCAGTGCCCAGGGACCCCCAGTGCCCAGGGACCCCTCAGTACCCAGGGACCCCTCAATGCTCAGGTACCCCCAATGCCCAGGGACCCCCAGTGCCCAGGGACCCCCAGTGCCCAGGGACCCCACAGTGCTCGGGTACCCCCAATGCCCAGGGACCCCCAGTGCCCAGGGACCCCCAGTGCCCAGGGACCCCTCAATGCTCGGGTACCCCCAATGCCCAGGGACCCCCAGTGCCCAGGGACCCCCAGTGCCCAGGGACCCCCAGTGCCCAGGGACCCCACAGTGCTCGGGTACCCCACAATGCCCAGGACCCCCCAATACCTGGATACCCATCGATGCCCAAGAGCCCCACAGTGCTCAGGGGCCCCCCCAGTGCCTGGGTACCCCTCGATGCCCAGGGTACCCCCAGTGCCCAGGGACCCCCAGTGCCCAGGGACCCCCAGTGCCCAGGGACCCCTCAATGCTCGGGTACCCCCAGTGCCCAGGGACCCCCAGTGCCCAGGGACCCCACAGTGCCCAGGGACCCCTCAATGCTCGGGTACCCCCAATGCCCAGGGACCCCTCAATGCTCGGGTACCCCAGTGCCCAGGGACCCCACAATGCCCAGGGACCCCTCAATGCTCGGGTACCCCCAATGCCCAGGGACCCCACAGTGCCCAGGGACCCCCCAGTGCCCAGGGACCCCCACAGTGCCCAGGGACCCCTCAATGCTCGGGTACCCCCAATGCCCAGGGACCTCCCCAGTGCCCAGGGACCCCCAGTGCCCAGGGACCCCTCAATGCTCGGGTACCCCCAATGCCCAGGGACCCCACAGTGCCCAGGGACCCCCAGTGCTCAAGGGACCCCCAGTGCCCAGGGACCCCTCAATGCTCGGGTACCCCCAGTGCCCAGGGACCCCACAGTGCTCGGGTACCCCACAATGCCCAGCAACCCCCCAATACCCGGGTACCCCTCGATGCCCAGGGACCCCCCGATGCCCAGGGACACCCAGTGCTCGGGTACCCTACAATGCTCGGGTACCCCCAATGTCCAGGGACCCCCGATGCCCAGAGACCCCACAGGACGCAGGGACTCCTCGATGCCCGGGTACCCCTCGATGCCCAGGGTCCCCTCTTAATGCCCAGGGACCCAGCAGTGCTCAGATATTCCCCAATGCCCAGGGACCCCTCAGTGCCCAGAGACCTCTCAGTGCCCAGGGATCCCCCAGTGCTCGGATACTCCCAATGCCCAGGGACCCCACAGAGCTCAGAGACCCCAAAATGCCCAGAGACTCTCCTAATGCCCAGGGGATGCCCCAGTGCCTGGGTACCCCTCGATACCCAGGGACCCCACAGAGCTCAGGGACCCTACAGTGCCCGGGTACTGCCCAATGTCCAGGGACTCCTTAATGGCCACAGACCCCCAAGAGCCCAGGGACCCCCCTTAATGTTCCAGGGCCCCACAGAGCTCAGAGACCCCCCATGCCCGGGTACCCCTTGATGCCCAGGGGCCCCACAATGCTCGGGTAGTTCCAAATGCCCAGCGACCCCCCTCCCCCCGCCAGAGCCCAGGTACCCCCGATGCCCAGAGACTTCCCCCAATGCCCAGGGACCCCACAGAGCCCAGGGACCTCCCCAATACCCGGGTACCCATCGATGCCCAACGGCCCCACAATGCTCAGGTGCCTCCAAATGCCGAGGAACCCCCCAGTGCCCGGGTACCCTCGATGCCCGGGTACCCCTCGATGCCCAGGGTCCCTCCTAATGCCCAGGGACCCCACAATGCCCAGTGGGAACAATGAGCCCCCTTGGGACACAGGGAGGTCCCTGGGGACAATTTGGGGGTGACCAGAGCCCCCTTGGAGCACAGCGAGGCCCTTGGGGACAATTTGGGGGTGTCGCGTCCCCCTTTGGGCACCACGTGTGGCCTCACCGAAAAGGGGCGTGGCCTGAACAGAAGGTGTGGCTTACACAGAGACAACCAATAGGAAGCGGCGGCCTTCGCTCTGACCACGCCCCCAGCCCCGCCCCTCCGCCTTGGAACCTATAGGGGCTTAAACGTCAATCAACGCGTGGCGGGCTGGCTGCCTGGCCAATCACAGACAAGTCTCGGGTAAGGCGCGGGGTTTGGCGGGTATCCACCAATCAGAATGAGCAGTGGGCGGAGCCTTGCGCTCGCGGGCTTAGGCGCACTTCCGGGTCGCGCAGCCGTTTCCGCCTGGCCCGGAAGTTCTGCTGAGGGAGCTTCCGGTGCGGCTGCTGCGCGGCCTCCTCAGGCCGCGCTCCGGTTCCCGTTCCCGCTCCCGGTCCTGTTCCCGCTTCCGCTCCCGCTCCCCGTGCAGCCATGGCGGACGTGACCGCCCGTAGCCTGCAGTACGAGTACAAGGCGGTAAGTGCGGGCCCGGTGCCCTGAATCCCCTCCGTTACCGTGAACCCACCTCCGGTACCGTGAGTCCCTTCCATCCCAATTTTGGGACCCATTTCAGGACCCTCGGCCTCGTCCTGGGACCCTCAGACTCCCCCTCAGCCCCATTTTTAAACTCCCAGCCCTATTTTAGGATTCTCCAGCCCCTTTTTAAACTCTCAGTCCCATTTTGGGATTCCTCAACCCCATTTTGAGAACCCCCGACCCCATTTTGGGATTTTCTAGCCCCATTTTGAGACCCCCAGCCTCATTCTGGGATCCCCCAGCCCCATTTTGAGACCCCTCAGTCCCACTTTGGGACCTCTTGCACTTCTCCCAGCCCCATTTTGACACTTCCAGCTCCATTTTGAGACCCCCCAGCCCCATTCTGGGATTCCCCAGCCCTATTTTTCAACCCCAGCCCCATTTTGGGATTTTCTAGCCCCATCTTGAGACCCTCCCAGTCTAATTTTGGGATTCCCCAACCCCATTTTACCATTCCTCAACCCCATTTTGAGACCCTCGACCCCATTTTGGGATTCTCTAGTCTCATTTTGAGATCCCCAGTCCCGTTTTCACATTCTAGAACTTCCCAGTCCCATTCTGAGACCCCCCCAATCCCACTTTGGGACCCCTTGTGTTTCTCCCAGCCCCATTTTGAGACCCTCAGTCCCATTTTAGGATTCACCAGCCCCATTTTGGGATTCTCTAGCCCCATTTTGACACCCCCAGCTCCATTTTGAGACCCCCCAGCCCCATTCTGGGATTCCCCAGCCCTATTTTTCAACCCCCAGCCCCATTTTGGGATTTTCTAGCCCCGTCTTGAGACCCTCCCAGTCTAATTTTGGGATTCCCCAACCCCATTTTACCATTCCTCAACCCCATTTTGAGACCCCCGACCCCATTTTGGGATTCTCTAGTCCCATTTTGAGATCCCCAGTCCTGTTTTCACATTCTAGAACTTCCCAGTCCCATTCTGAGACCCCCCAATCCCACTTTGGGACCCCTTGTGTTTCTCCCAGCCCCATTTTGAGACCTTCAGTCCCATTTTAGGATTCACCAGCCCCATTTTGGGATTCTCTAGCCCCATCTTGAGACCCCCCGACCCCATTTTGGGATCCCCAGCCCCATTCTGGGATTCCCCAACCCTATTTTTCAACCCCCAGCCCCATTTTGGGATTCTCTAGCCCCATTTTGACACCCCCAGCTCCATTTTGAGACCCCCCAGCTCCATTCTGGGATTCCCCAACCCTATTTTTCAACCCCCAGCCCCATTTTGGGATTTTTCTAGCCCCGTCTTGAGACCCTGCCAGTCTAATTTTGGGATTCCCCAACCCCATTTTACCATTCCTCAACCCCATTTTGAGACCCCCGACCCCATTTTGGGATTCTCTAGTCCCATTTTGGGATTCTCTAGTCCCATTTTGAGACCCCCCGATCCCATTTTGGGATTCTCTAGTCCCATTTTGAGATCCCCAGTCTCGTTTTCACATTCTAGGACTTCCCAGTCCCATTCTGAGACCCCCCAATCCCACTTTGGGACCCCTTGTGTTTCTCCCAGCCCCATTTTGAGACCCTCAGTCCCATTTTAGGATTCACCAGCCCCATTTTGGGATTCTCTAACCCCATTTTGACACCCCCAGCTCCATTTTGAGACCCCCCAGCCCCATTCTGGGATTCCCCAGCCCTATTTTTCAACCCCCAACCCCATTTTGGGATTTTCTAGCCCCATCTTGAGACCCTGCCAGTCTAATTTTGGGATTCCCCAACCCCATTTTACCATTCCTCAACCCCATTTTGAGACCCTCGACCCCATTTTGGGATTCTGTAGTCCCATTTTGAGATCCCCAGTCCCATTTTCACATTCTAAGACTTCCCAGTCCCATTCTGAGACCCCCCAATCCCATTTTGGGACCCTTTATGTTTCTCCCAGCCCCATTTTGAGACCCTCAGTCCCATTTTAGGATTCACCAGCCCCATTTTGGGATTCTCTAGCCCCATCTTGAGACCCCCCGATCCCATTTTGAGACCCTCCAGCCCCATTCTGGGATTCCCCAACCCTATTTTTCAACCCCCAGCCCCATTTTGGGATTTTCTAGCCCCATCTTGAGACCCCCTCAACCCCATTTTGGGATCCCCAGCCCCATTCTGGGATTCCCCAGTCCCATTTTGATACATTTCCACCCCCATTTTTAGATCCCCAGCTCCATTTTAACACCCCCAGCCTCATTTTGAGACCCCTTGCTCCATTCTGAGACCCCCCAATCCCACTTTGGGACCCCTTGCACATCTCCCAGCCCCATTTTGAGATTCTCAGTCCCATTTTAGGATTCCCCATCCCCATTTTGGCATTCCTCAGCCTCATTTTGGGATTCCCCAACCCAATTTTTAAACCCCATCCCCATTTTGGGATTCTCTAGCCTCATCTTGAGACCCCCAGCCCCATTTTGGGATTCTCTAGCCTCATCTTGTGACCCCCAGCCCCATTCTGAGGCCCCTAATCCCACTTTGAGATCCTTTGCACTTCTCCCAGCCCCATTTTGGGATTCCCCAGCCCCATTTTGAGACCCCCTGGCCCCATTTTGGCATTTTCCAGCCCCTTTTGAGACCCCTCAATCCCTCTTTAAGACCCCTTGCACTTCTCCCAGCTCCATTTTAGGATTCCCCAGCCCCATTTTGAGTCCCCCATCCCCATTTTGGGATTCTCTAGCCTCATCTTGTGACCCCCAGCCCCATTCTGAGACCCCCAATCCCACTTTAGGACCCCTGCACTTCTCCCAGCCCCATTTTGAGATTCCCCAGCCCCATTTTGGGATTCTCTAGCCTCATTTGTGACCCCCAGCCCCATTCTGAGACCCCCAATCCCTCTTTAGGACTCCTTGCACTTCTCCCAGCCCCATTTTAGGATTCCCCAGCCCCATTTTGGGATTCTCTAGCCTCATCTTGTGACCCCCAGCCCCATTCTGAGACCCCCAATCCCACTTTGGGACCCCTTGCACTTCTCCCAGCCCCATTTTAGGATTCCCCAGCCCCATTTGGGATTCCCCATCGCCATTTTTAGGCCCCCAGCCCCATTCTGAGACCCTCAATCCCACTTTGAAACCCCTTCCACTTCTCCCATCCCCAATTCACCTCCCCCACCCCATTTCCACCCTCTCCCCTCACCCACATCCCATTTTCCCCATTTTGTTCATTTCCCAGAACTCCAACCTCGTGCTGCAAGCTGACCGCTCGCTGATCGACCGCACGCGCCGGGATGAGCCCACGGGGGAGGTGCTGTCCCTGGTGGGGAAACTGGAGGGGACACGCATGGGGGACAAGGCCCAGAGAACCAAACCCCAGATGCAGGAGGAGAGAAGGGCCAAGTGAGTGGAAAACTGGGAATTCTTATCCTGGGATAACAGGATTGGGGGGTGAGAGAGGTTGGGGGTTCTGCTGGAGAGGTTCCTGCTCAGGTTTGCATGGCAGGTCCTGGGAAAGCTGCCAAAAGGCAGGTCCCAAAAGATCCCAAACTTCCTGAGAAAGCTGTGATTCCTGGTACCAGATATTCCAGGAAAGCTGCTTTTCTGGGTGCCTGATTTTCCAAAAACAGGTGTGGATTCAGGGACCAAATTTCCCAGGAAAGCTGCTTTTCCTGGTCCCAAATTTCCTAAGAAGGCTGTGATTCCTGGCACCAGATATTCCAGGAAAGCTGCTTTTCCTGGTGCCTCATTTTCTAAAAAAGCTGCATTTTCTGGTACTCAATTTCCCAGAAAGCTGCTTTTCCTGGTTCCTGATTTTCCAAAAACCTGCCCTTCCATGTGTCAAATATTCCACAAAGTCTGCTTTTCACAGAGCCTAATTTCCAAGAAAGCTGCACTTTCTGGTACCCAATTTCTCAAGAAAGCTGCTTTTCCTGGTCCCAGATTTCCCAGGAAATCTTGTATTCCTGCTCCCAAAATTCCTGAGAAAGCTGCTATTCCTGGCACCAAATATTCTAGAAAAGCTGCTTTTCTTGGCTCCCAATTTTCCAGGAAATCTGCTTTTCTTGCTGCCTGTTTTCCCAGGAATGTTTTTTGGCTGGAAGGGTTTTTAAAGCCCCTAAAACCATAAATCCCTCTCCTGGAGCCCCTTTAAGCTCTGGAAAAGGGCTCTGGAATCTCCTTGGGTTTTGCTTCTCCAAGATTTTTGGGAGTATTTGAGCTGGAAAACCTGAAACCCCAACCCTGCCCAGCTCAGAGCTGCCAACACTGGCAAAAACCTCCACTACAAATGAAAATAAGTCAATTTCTCTGGTTTATTTTGAGAATAAAGGGGTCTGGAAAGAGCAGGACTGGCCCAGATTCCAACCTGACCTTGGACATTCCCAAGGATCTAGAGGAATTCCATCCCCAGAGCCCATTTCAGTCTCTATTTTCCCATTCCCTGTTTCCTGTTCCTCCATCCCTTATTGCAATCCCTGTCCTGGAGCCCCTTCAGGCTTTGGAAAAGTACTCTGGGATCTCCTTAGAGCTTTCCCTTCTCCAAGATTTTTGGGAATATTTGAGCTGGAAAACCTGAAGCTCCAACCCCACCCAGCTCAGAGCTGCCGATTGTAGTGAAAAATGAAAATAAACCAATTTCCTTGCTTCATTTTGGGATTAAAGTGGTCTGGAAAAGCAGGATTTGGGTTGTGAGCACCTCTAATTCCTGATTTTTGCCATTTTTCCAGGAGGAGGAAGCGGGATGAGGACAGGCACGACATCAACAAGATGAAGGGGTACACGCTGCTGTCAGAGGGCATCGATGAGATGGTGGGGATCATCTACAAACCCAAAACCAAGGAGACACGAGAGACCTATGAGGTCCTGCTGAGCTTCATCCAGGCAGCCCTGGGGACCAGGTGAGCCTGGGAGCACCCCTGGGGTTTGGGGGTTCACCTCTGGGATGGGGAGTGCAGCCCTGTGATCCCACAGAGGTGGGTTTGGGACATGTGGGATGGGTTGGGTTGGGAGTCCCACCGTGGGCTGGGATGTTTTCCACTGTCCCAGGTGGCTCCAGCCTGGCCTTGGGGAACTTCCAGGGATCCAGGAGTAGCCACAATTTCTTTGGGAATTCCATCCCAGTCCCTTGCCCAGTATTTCTTCTCAAAATCCCATCTAAACCTGCACATGGAGTGGTTTGGGTTGGAAGGGACCTTGAAGCTCATCAAGTCCCACCGTGGGCTGGGATATTTTCCACTGTCCCAGGTGGCTCCAGCCTGGCCTTGGGGACACTTCCAGAGGGATCCAGGTGTAGCCACAGCTCCTCTGGGAATTCCATCCCAGTCCCTCACCTGAGTATTTCTTCTCAAAATCCCATCTAAACATGAAATAATGGAGTGGTTTGGGTTGAAAAGGACCTTGAAGCTCATCCAGTCCCACCGTGGGCTGGGATATTTTCCACTGTCCCAGGTGGCTCCAAACTGGCCTTGGGGACACTTCCAGGGATCCAGGGGCAGCTACATCTCCTCTGGGAATTCCATCCCAGCCCCTCTCCCGATATTTCTTCTCAAAATCCCATCTAAATATGGATTTATGGAATGAGTTGAGTTGAAAGGACCTTGTAGCTCGTCCAGTCCCACCATGGGTCCCACACTTTCCACTGTCCCAGGTGGCTCCGGCCTGGCCTTGGACACTTCCAGGGATCCAGAAGTAGCTACAATTTCTTTGGGAATTCCATCCCAGCCCCTCATCCAATATTTCTTCCCAAAATCCCCTGTAAACATGAAATCCTGGAATGGTTTGGGTTGGGAGGGACCTTGAAGCTCACTGAGTCCCACCATGGGTCCCACACTTTCCACTGTCCCAGGTGGCTCCAGCCTGGCCTTGGGAACTTCCAGAGATCCAGGAGCAGCCACAATTTCTTTGGGAATTCCATCCCAGCCTCTCTCCCAGTATTTCTTCCCAAAATCCCATCTAAACCTGCACATGGAATCCTGGAATGGATCCAGTCCCACCATGGGTCCCACACTTTCCACTGTCCCAGGTGGCTCCAGCCTGGCCTTGGGCACTGCCAGGATCCCAGCAGCTCTGGGAATTCCATCCCAGCTCCTCCACACCCCCAAAAGGAGACTTCCTTCCCAAAATCCCACCTAAATCTCCACATGGAATCCTGGATTGATTTGGGTTTGGAGGGACCTTCAGTCCCATCCCATTGCAGGGATCCAGGAATGTCCCAATTCCCTCATGGACGTTCTTCCTTTGCTCTCTCCCCTCCCTCGCTGCTGTTCCCACCCAGAGCCACCTTTGGTTCTCACAGAGCCGGGGATGGGAATTCCCAGTCTGGGATGGGCATTCCCAGTTTGGGATGAGAATTCTCAGTCGAGGATGAGCATTCCCAGTCCTGGGTGAGAATTCCCAGTCCTGGATCAGAATTCTCAGTCCTGGGTGAGAATTCCCAGTTTGTGATGGGCATTCCCAGTCCTAGATCAGCATTCCCATTCCCTCCCCCTTTCCCAGCCCTGGCATATCCTGTGTGGCAGTTTGGGATGGGAATTCCCAGTCTGGGATCAGCATTCCCAGTTCCAGATGATCTTTCCCAGTCTGGGATCAGCATTCCCAGTTCCAGATGATCATTCCCAGTTCCCCTGTCCCAGCCCCGGGATATCCTGTGTGGCAGTTCCAGACCAGCATTCCCAGTTCCAGACCAGCATTCCCAGTTCCCTTTCCCTCCCAGCCCCAGGATATCCTGTGTGGCAGTTTGGGACCATCATTCCCAGTTTCAGATCAGCATTCCCAGTTCCCTTTCCCAGCCCTGGAATAACCAGTGTGGCAGTATGGGATCATCATTCCCAGTTCCAGATTATCATTGCCATTTCCAGACCATCATTCCCAGTTCCTCTCCCTCCCAGCCCCAGGATATCCTGTGTGGCAGTCTGGGATCACCATTCCCAGTTCCAGATCGCCATTCCTGGTTCCAGATCATCACTCCCAGTGCAGACCATCATTCCCAGTTCAGACCATCATTCCCAGTTCCCTGTCCCTTTCCCAGCCCTGGGATATCCCTGTGTGGCAGTCTGGGATCACCATTCCCAGTTCCAGATCGCCATTCCTGGTTCCAGACCATCATTCCCAGTTCAGACCATCACTCCCAGTGCAGACCATCATTCCCAGTTCCAGACAATCACTTCCAGTTCAGACCATCACTCCCAGTTCAGACCATCACTCCCAGTTCGGACCACCACTGCCAGTGCAGACCATCACTCCCAGTTCCAGATGATCATTCCCAGTTCCAGACCATCACTCCCAGTTCCAGATGATCATTCCCAGTTCAGACCATCACTCCCAGTGCAGACCATCATTCCCAGTTCCAGACCATCACTCCCAGTTCCAGACCATCACTCCCAGTTCCAGATGATCACTCCCAGTTCAGACCATCACTCCCAGTGCAGACCATCACTCCCAGTTCCATACCATCACTCCCAGTGCAGACCATCACTCCCAGTTCCATACCATCACTCCCAGTGCAGACCATCACTCCCAGTTCAGACCATCACTCCCAGTTCAGACCATCACTCCCAGTGCAGACCATCACTCCCAGTTCCAGACCATCACTCCCAGTGCAGACCATCACTCCCAGTGCAGACCATCACTCCCAGTTCAGACCATCACTCCCAGTGCAGACCATCACTCCCAGTGCAGACCATCACTCCCAGTGCAGACCATCACTCCCAGTGCAGACCATCACTCCCAGTGCAGACCATCACTCCCAGTGCAGACCATCACTCCCAGTTCAGTCCCTCACTCCCAGTTGAGACCATCATTCCCAGTTCAGACCATCATTCCCAGTTCCAGACAATCATTCCCAGTCCAGACCATCATTCCCAGTCCAGACCATCACTCCCAGTGCAGACCATCATTCCCAGTTCAGACCATCACTCCCAGTGCAGACCATCATTCCCAGTTCCAGACCATCACTCCCAGTGCAGACCATCACTCCCAGTTCCAGATGATCACTCCCAGTTCAGACCATCACTCCCAGTGCAGACCATCACTCCCGGTTCAGACCATCATTCCCAGTTCAGACCATCACTCCCAGTTCAGACCATCACTCCAGTTCCAGACCATCCCTCCCAGTGCAGACCATCACTCCCAGTTCAGACCATCACTCCAGTTCCAGACCATCACTCCCAGTGCAGACCATCACTCCCAGTTCCAGATGATCACTCCCAGTGCAGAGCATCACTCCCAGTGCAGAGCATCACTCCCAGTTCAGACCATCACTCCCAGTTCAGACCATCATTCCCAGTTCAGACCATCACTCCCAGTGCAGACCATCACTCCCAGTGCAGACCATCACTCCCAGTGCAGACCATCACTCCAGCTCCCTGTCCCCAGCCCCGGGACATCCTGTGTGGCGCTGCAGACGAGGTGCTGGCCGTGCTCAAGAACGAGAAGCTGCGGGACAAGGAGCGGCGCAAGGAGGTGGAGCTGCTGCTGGGCCCCACGGACGACACGCGCTACCACGTGCTGGTCAACCTGGGCAAGAAAATCACCGACTATGGCGGGGACAAGGACATCCAGAACATGGGTAGGGACACTTGTAGGAATTCTGAAATTTTTGGGGAATTTTTGGGAATTTTTAGGATTTTTTGGCCATTTTTGCCACATTTTGTAGGATTTTTGGCGATTTTTTGTGATTTTTTAAATTGGTTTTTTGGCAGATTTTTTCAAGATTCTTTTGGGATTTATAAAATATTTGTATATATATATTTTTAAATTTTATTTTTGCTTTTTCACTTTTTTGAGGTTGGTTTGCTATTTTTTTCTGAATATTTTCCCAGTTTTTTACGGTTTTTTGCAGTTTTTTTGCGCTAATTTAGAATTATTTTTTTACTTTTGGGGTTTTAGGATTTTATAGATATATATATATATAGGTTTAATTGTTTCTCGATTTTGGGGGAATTTTTTGGGATTTTTTTGGAGATTTTTGGGGTGGAGCTACTGCTGGGCCCCACAGACGACACGCGCTACCACGTGCTGGTCAACCTGGGCAAGAAAATCACCGACTATGGCGGGGACAAGGACATCCAGAACATGGGTAGGGACATTTGTAGGAATTTTGAAATTTTTGGGATTTTTGGGGATTTTTTGAGAATTTTTAGGATTTTTTGCCATTTTTAGCCATTTTTAGGATTTTTGGCGATTTTTTTGTGATTTTTTAAATTGGTTTTTTGGCAGATTTTTCCAAGATTATTTGGGATTTATAAAATATTTGTATATATATTTTTAAAATTTATTTTGCTTTTCAACTTTTTTGAGTTTTTTTGTTATTTTTTTCTGAATATTTTTCCAGTTTTTACGGTTTTTGCAGTTTTTTTGGCGCTTAATTTAGAATTGTTTTTTTACTTTTGAGGTTGTTTCAGGATTTTATATATATATATATATATATATATATGTTTAGTTGTTTCTCGATTTTGGGGGAATTTTTTGAGATTTTTTTTGAGATTTTTGGAGGTGGAGCTGCTGCTGGGCCCCACAGATGACACGCGCTACCACGTGCTGGTCAACCTGGGCAAGAAAATCACCGACTATGGCAGGGACAAGGACATCCAGAACATGGGTAGGGACATTTGTAGGAATTTTGAAATTTTTGGGGATTTTTTGAGAATTTTTAGGATTTTTGGCCATTTTTTGCCATTTTTAAGATTTTTGGCGATTTTTTTGTGATTTTTTAAAATTGTTTTTTGGCAGATTTTTTTCAAGATTTTTTTTGGATTTATAAAATATTTGTATATATATATTTTTAAATTTTATTTTTGCTCTTTCACTTTTTTGAGGTTTTTTTGCTATTTTTTTCTGAATATTTTCCCAGTTTTTTACGTTTTTTTTTTCAGTTTTTTTGCGCTAATTTAGAATTATTTTTTTACTTTTGGGGTTGTTTTAGGATTTTATAGATATATATATAGGTTTAATTGTTTCTCGATTTTGGGGGAATTTTTTGGGATTTTTTGGAGATTTTTGGGGTGGAGCTGCTGCTGGGCCCCACAGACGACAGCGCTACCACGTGCTGGTCAACCTGGGCAAGAAAATCACCGACTATGGCGGGACAAGGACATTCAGAACATGGGTAGGGAAATTTGTAGGAATTTTGAAATTTTTGGAATTTTTTGGGAATTTTTGAGAATTTTTAGGATTTTTTGCCATTTTTGGCAAATTTTTAGGATTTCTTGGCGACTTTTTCGTGATTTTTTAAATTGTTTTTTTTTTCAAGATTTTTTTCAAGATTATTTGGGATTTATAAAATATTTGTATATATATATTTTTAAATTTTATTTTTGTTTTTTCACTTCTTTTGTTATTTTTTTCGTGATATTTTTCTTGACCTTTTTCACGATTTTTTTTGCGGATTTTTTGCAATTTTTTTTGCATTAATTTGGAATTTTTTTTTTACTTTTGGGATTTTTTTAGGATTTTATATATATATACACATTTAATTGTTTTTTGGTTTTGGGAGAATTTTTTGGGAGATTTTTTTGGTATTTTGGGAGGATTTTTGGGTATTTTTGGGAGGATTTTTGGGGGTTTTTGGGGTGGAGCTGCTGCTGGGCCCCATGGACGGCTACACTCACTACCACATGCTGGTCAACCTGGGCAAGAAAAATCACCGACTATGGCAGGGACAAGGATGTCCAGAACATGGGTAGAGATGTTTGGGACATTTGTGGGATTTTTTGGGATTTTTTTGGGAATCTTTTGGTGATTTTTTAGGATTATTTGAAATTTTTTGGGATTTTTCGGGAATTTTTGCAATTTTTTGCAATTTTTTAGGATTTTTTAGGATTTTTGTGATCTTTTATTATTATTTTAGACGGTTTTTTTCAAGATCTTTTGGGATTTTTAAAACTATTTTTCTATCTATATTTTTAAATTTTATATCTGTTTTTTTGTGATTCTTTTGCAATTTTTTTCCCCCGATGATTCCCAGTAATTCCCAGTGATTCCTGGTGAATTCCTGGTTAATTCCCAGTAACTCCCAGTGATTCCTGGTGAATTCCTGGTCAATTTCCAGTTAATTCCCAGTGAATTACTGGTGATTACCGGTGAATTCCGGCTATTCCTGTGAATTTCCAGTTAATTCCCAGTGATTCCTGGTGATTCCGGTGAATTCCCAGTGATTCCTGGTGAATTCCCAGTGATTCCCAGTGAATTCCCAGTGAATTCGGTGATTCCCAGTGAATTCCTGGTGAATTCAGGTGAATTCCCAGAGATTCCCAGTGAATTCCCAGTAATTCCCAGTGAATTCGGGTGAATTCCCAGAGATTCCCAGTGAATTCCCAGTAATTCCGGTGAATTCTGGGTGAATTCAAGTGATTCCCGGTGAGTTCTGGTGATTCCTGGTGGATTCCCAGTGAATTCCCAGTGATCCCTGGTGAATTCCCAGTGATTCCCGGTGAGTCCTGGTGATTCCTGGTGGATTCCCAGGATCCCTGGTGAATTCCCGGTGATTCCGGTGAGTCCTGGTGATTCCTGGTGATTCCGGTGAATTCCCAGTGATTCTCGGTGAATTCTGGGTGAATTCCAAGTGATTCCCGGTGAGTTCTGGTGATTCCTGGTGGATTCCCAGTGAATTCCCAGTGATCCCTGGTGAATTCCAGTGATTCCCGGTGTGAGTCCTGAGTGATTCCCGGTGGATTCCCAGTGATTCCTGGTGGATTCCGGTGAGTTTCGGTTGATTCCCGGTGATTCCCGTGCCTGTTCCCTGCAGATGACAACATTGGACGAGACCTACGGGGTGAGCGTGCAGTTCGAGTCCGACGAGGAGGTGCGGGATGGGCCTGAGATGGCTGTGTGGGCACCAGTCCCCAATCCCCCAATCCCCAATCCCCCAATCCCCCAATCCCCCAATCCCCAATCCCCCAATCCCCCATTCCCCAATCCCCCATTCCTGTGTCCCCATTCCCAATCCCCATTCCTGTGTCCCCCATTCCCGAATCCCCCATTCCGAATCCCCATTCCCCAATCCCAAATCCCCATTCCCCAATCCCCATTCCCCAATCCCCCATTCCCCAATCCCCCATTCCCGAATCCCCATTCCCGAATCCCCATTCCCGAATCCCCATTCCCCAATCCCCATTCCCCAATCCCCCATTCCCCATTCCCCATTCCCCATTCCCATTCCCGAATCCCCCATTCCCAATCCCCCATTCCCCAATCCCCCATTCCCCATTCCCCATTCCCCATTCCCCATTCCCCAATCCCCCATTCCCAATCCCCATTCCTGTGTCCCCCATTCCCGAATCCCCATTCCCGAATCCCCCATTCCCCAATCCCCCATTCCCCAATCCCCCATTCCCCAATCCCCCATTCCCCAATCCCCATTCCCAATCCCCCATTCCCCAATCCCCCATTCCCGAATCCCCATTCCCCAATCCCCCATTCCCCAATCCCCCATTCCCCATTCCCCATTCCCCATTCCCCATTCCCCAATCCCCCATTCCCCAATCCCCCATTCCTGTGTCCCCCATTCCCGAATCCCCCATTCCGAATCCCCCATTCCCCAATCCCCCATTCCCCAATCCCCATTCCCCAATCCCCATTCCGAATCCCCCATTCCCGAATCCCCCCATTCCCCAATCCCCCATTCCCAATCCCCATTCCCCAATCCCCATTCCCCAATCTCCCATTCCCCAATCCCCCATTCCCCAATCTCCCATTCCCAATCCCCCATTCCCCAATCCCCCATTCCCCAATCCCCATTCCTGTGTCCCCATTCCTGTGTCCCCATTCCCCAATCCCCATTCCCCAATCCCCATTCCCCAATCCCCATTCCCCAATCTCCCATTCCCAATCCCCATTGCCCATTCCCCATTCCCCAATCCACCATTCCCAATCCCCATTCCCCAATCCCACATTCCTCAATCCCCATTCCTCAATCCCCCATTCCCCAATCCCCATTCCCCAATCCCCCATTCCCCAATCCCGCATTCCTGTGTCCCCCATTCCCCAATCCTCATTCCCCAATCCCCCATTCCCCATTCCCCCATTCCCGTGTCCCCATTCCCCAATCCCCATTCCCCATTCCCCAATCCCCATTCCTGTGTCCCCCATTCCCCAATCCCACATTCCTCAATCCCACATCCTGTTTTCCCATTTTACTCTGTCCCATTTCCCATTATCCCATTTCCCATTATCCCATTCTTCATTATCCCATTTTCCTTCTGGAACCATTTTTATCCTGTTTTCCTCCATCCCATTTTTCTTCATGGCCCCATTTTTATCCCACATTCCTTAATCCCATTTTCCTCTTTCCCATTTTTCATGTGGGACTCCATTTATCCCATTTTCCTTTATGCCATTTTCCCCTCTCCCATTTCCCTTCTTGAACCCCATTTATCCTATTTTCCTTTATCCCATTTTTCTAGTAGCACCGTTTTTATCCCATTTTCTTTATCCCACATTCCCTAATCCCATTTTCCCTTATCACATTTTTCCTTTATCCTATTTTCCTTATGGGACTATTCTTTTTCCATTTTCCTTTTTCATTTATCCCATTTTCCTTTATTCCATTTCCTTTTATCCCATTTCCTTTTATCCCATTTTTCTCATAGATCCCAATTTCTCCTATTTTCCCCTGTCCCATTTTCCTTTATCCCAACCCCAGGAAAAGTGGATTTATGAGGGAAAAGAGGATAAAATGGGATTTTTAGGAAAAGAGGGATCAAAATGGGATTTTGAGCTGAAAAAAGATAAAAATGGGATTTTTGGATGGAAAAAGGGAATTTGAAGGAGAGGAAAGACATAAAAATGGGGTTTTTTTGGTCAGAAAAAAGGATTTTGGGTGGGAGAAGAGGGATAAAAAGGGGATTTTTGGGTGGGAAAAAGGGATTAAAATGGGATTTTTGGGTGCAAAAAAGGGATTTTGAGGTGGAGAAGAGGGGTAAAAATTGAGATTTTTGGACAGAAAAAGGGTAAAAATGGGATTATCAGAAGAAAAAGGATCAAAATGGCATTTTTGTTTGGGAAAAAGGGATAAAAATGGGATTTTTGGACAGAAAAAAATGGCATAAAAGGGGGTTTTGGTGGAAAAAAGGGGATTTTGAGGGGAGAAGGGGGATAAAAAGGGATTTTTTCATTGGAAAAAAGGGATTTTAAGGGGAGAAGAGGGGTAAAAATGGGATTTTTGGTTGGGAAAAAGGGGATTTTGGGAAGAAAAGTGGGGTAAAAGGGGATTTTGGTCAGAAGAAAAGGGATTTTAGGGTGGAGAAAAGGGGTAAAAATTGGGATTTTTGGACAGAAAAAAGGGAGTGAAAATGGGATTTTGAGGGTTAAAAGAGGAAAAAATGGGGATTTTTGGACAAAAAAAGGGATTTTGGGTGGGGAAAGAGGAATAAAAAGGGGATTTTTGGACGAAAAAAGGGATAAAATGGGATTTTTAGTCAGGAAAAGGGTACAAAAGGGATTTGGGTGGTAAAAAGGATTTTGCAAGGGAGAAGAGGAATAAAATGGGATTTTTTTGGTTGGGAAGAAAGGATAAAAGTGGGATTTTTAGGTGGAAAAGGGATAAAAAAGGATTTTGGTCAGAAAAAAAGAAGGGATTATGGGTGGGAGAAGAGAGGTAAAATGGGATTTTGGTTGGGAAGAAGGGGTACAAAAGTTTTGGTGGTACAAAAGAGGTTTGGGGTGGTACAAAAAGGGGTTTTTAGGGGGGAGAAGAGGAATAAAATGGGATTTTTGGTTGGGAAGAAGGGATTTTGAGAGGGTAAAAGGGGTAAAAATGGGATTTTTGGACAGGAAAAAAGGAATTAAAATGGGATATTCTGGATGGAAAAAGGGGTAAAAAAGGGATTTGGGTGGCACAGAAGGGGTTTGGGTGGCACAGAAAGGGATTTGGGTGGCACAAAAGGGGATGTGGGTGGCACAAAAGGGAGTTAGGGTGGCACAGAAGGGATTTGGGTGGCAAAGAAGGGGTTAGGTGGCACAGAAGGGCTTGGGGTGGCACAGAAGGTGTCTGGCTGGCACAGAAGGAGTTTGGGTGGCACAGAAGGATTTGAGTGGCACAAAAGGAATTTGGGGTGGCACAAAAGGGATTTGGGTGGCAGAAAAGGGGTTTGGGTGGTACAAAAGGGATTTGGGTGGCAAAGAAGGGATTGGGGTGGCACAAAAGGGATTTGGGGTGGCACAGAAGGGATTTGGCTGGCACAGAAGGCATCTGGCTGGCACAGAAGGGATTTGGGTGGCACAGAAGGGATTGGGCTGGCACAGAAGGAGTTTGGGTGGCACAGAAGGTGTTTGGCTGGCACAAAAGGGGTTTGGGTGGCACAGAAGGGATTTGGGTGGCACAGAAGGGGTTTGGGTGTACAGCAGGGGTTTGGGTGGCACAGAAGGGATTTGAGTGGCACAAAAGGAATTTGGGGTGGCACAAAAAGGGATTTGGGTGGCAGAAAAGGGGTTTGGGTGGCACAAAAGGGATTTGGGTGGCAAAGAAGGGATTGGGGTGGCACAAAGGGATTTGGGTGGCACAAAAGGGGTTTGGGTGGCACAGAAGGATTTGGGTGGCACAGAAGATGTCTGGCTGGCACAGAAGGTATTTGGGTGGCACAGAAGGGGTTAGGGTGGCACAGAAGGGATTTGGGTGGCACAGAAGGAGTTTGGGTGGCACAGAAGGGATTTGGCTTGCACAGAAGGGATTTGGGTGGCACAAAAGGGATTTGGGTGGCACAAAGGGGATGTGGGTGGCACAAAAGGGGTTTGGGGTGGTACAGAAGGGATTTGGGTGGCACAGAAGGGTTTGGGTGGCACAAAAGGGATTAGGGGTGGCACAGAAGGGATTTGGGTGCTCAAAAGAGGTTTGGCTGGCACAGAAGGGGTTTGGGTGGCACAGAAGGGATTGGGGTGGCACAAAAGGGATTTGGGGTGGCACAGCAGGGATTTTGGGGTGGCACAGAAGGCATCTGGCTGGCACAGAAGGCATCTGGCTGGCACAGAAGGTTTCTAGCTGGCACAGGAGGTTTGGCTGTCCCGCAGGAGGGCGACGAGGACATCTACGGCGAGGTTCGGGACGAGGCGTCCGACGATGACCTGAGGGGCGACGAGGCCGTGGTGCGCTGCACGCTCTCGGCCAACGTGAGTGCGAGTTTGGGGACTTCACGGGATTTTTATGGAGATTTTGATGGGAATTTTTATAGACATTTTTGAGATTTTTATGGGAATTTTACAGGGATTTTGATAGGATTTTAATAGAATTTTTGGGCATTTTAATGGGATTTTTATCAGAATTTTTGGGGATTTTTTGAGAATTTTACAGGAATTTTTATGGGGATTTTTGAGGATTTTATGGATTTTTAGGGATTTTTTGGTTGTTTTTATGGGGTTTTTATCAGAATTTGATTGGATTTTTATAGGAATATTTGGGGATTTTGAATAGGATTTTTATGAGAGTTTTAGTGGGAATATTTGGGGTTTTTATAAGATTTTTATGGGATTTTTTGCGGGAATTTTATGGGGTTTTTAATGGGAATATTTGGGGATATTTATAAGACTTTTATGAGAATATTTCAGGATTTTAATAGATATTTTATGTGATTTTAATGAGGATTTTTTCCATGGAAATTTTAGGGGATTTTTATGGGAATTTTACAGGGATTTTGATAGGATTTTAATAGAATTTTTGGGGATTTTAATGGGATTTTTATCAGAATTTTATGGGAATTTTTATGGGAATTTTTTTTTATCAGGATTTTATGAGAATTTTACAGGAATTTTTATGGGATTTTTGAGGATTTTTATGGATTTTTTTGGGATTTTTTTTGGTTGTTTTTATGGGGTTTTTATCAGAATTTTTTTTGATTTTTATAAGAATATTTGGGGATTTGAATGGGAATTTTATGAGAATTTTAGTGGGAATATTTGGGGTTTTTATAGGATTTTTATGGGATTTTTGCAGGAATTTTATGGGGTTTTTAATGGGAATATTTGGGGATATTTATAAGACTTTTATGAGAGTATTTCAGGATTTTAATAGATATTTTATGTGATTTTAATGAGGGTTTTGATGGGATTTTAATTGGAGTTTTATGGGAATTTTGGGGGATTATTATGGGAATTTTCATGGGATTTTTGGGGATTTTTTCATGGAAATTTTGGGGGATTTTTATAGGAATTTTACAGGGATTTTGATAGGATTTTAATAGAATTTTGGGGATTTTAATGGGATTTTTTCAGAATTTTGATATGGGAATTTTTGGGGATTTTATGAGAATTTTACAGGAATTCTTATGGGGATTTTTGAGGATTTTTATGGATTTTTTAGGGATTTTTTTGTTGTTTTATGGGTTTTTATCAGAACTTGATTGGATTTTTATAGGAATATTTGGGGATTTGAATGGGAATTTTATGAGAATTTTAGTGGGAATAATTGGGGTTTTATAGGATTTTTATGGGATTTTTGCAGGGAATTTTATGGGGTTTTTAATGGGAATATTTGGGGATATTTATAAGACTTTTATGAGACTATTTCAGGATTTTAATAGATATTTTATGCGATTTTAATGAGGGTTTTGATGGGATTTTAATTGGAGTTTTATGGGAATTTTGGGGGATTTTTATGGGAATTTTCATAGGGATTTTTTGGGATTTTTTTCATGGAAATTTTGGGGGATTTTTATGGGAATTTTACAGGAATTTTGATAGGATTTTAATAAAATTTTAGGGGATTTTAATGGGATTTTTATCAGAATTTTATGGGAATTTTGGGGATTTTATGAGAATTTTACAGGAATTTTTATGGGGATTTTGAGGATTTTTATGGATTTTTAGGGATTTTTTGTTGTTTTTATGGGGTTTTATCAGAATTTGATTGGATTTTTATAGGAATATTTGGGGATTTGAATGGGAATTTTATGAGAATTTTGGGTGGAAAGATTTGGGGTTTTATAGGATTTTTATGGGATTTTGCAGGAATTTTATGGGGTTTTTAATGGGGATATTTGGGGATATTTATAAGACTTTTATGAGAATATTTCAGGATTTTTAATAGATATTTTATGCGATTTTAATGAGAGGTTTTATTGGGATTTTAATTGGAGTTTTATGGGAATTTTGGGGGGATTTTTATGGGAATTTTACAGGAATTTTGATAGGATTTTAATAAAATTTTTAGAGGGATTTTAATGGGATTTTATCAGAATTTTATGGGAATTTTTGGGGATTTTATGGGCTTTTTATTATTATTATTATGGGAATTTTTGGAATTTTATGTCCCTAAGGGTTCCCATTCCACCCCAAACCCGAGGAATGACGTGAAATTTTGGGACTTTTCTGGGTATTTATGTGGGATTTTTATGTGAATTTTATGGGGATTTTTAATGGGAATTGTGGGGATTTTATGGGAATTTTAATGAAATTTTTAATGTGATTTTGAGAATTTTGGGGATTTTAATGGAAATTTTTATGGGGTTTTAATGGGAATTGTGGGGGATTTTTATGGGATTTTTTAGTATTTCATGTCCCTAAGCATTCCCTAAACCCCAGGAATAATGGGATTTTATGAGATTTTTGTGAGATTTTAATGGGGTTTATTGGGATTTAATGCTATTTTAATGGAATTTAATGGAGTTTTAATGGGATTTTAATGAGATTTTAAGGGATTTTAATGGGATTTTAAGGGATTTTAATAGCATTTTAATAGGATTTTTGGGATTTTAAAGGGATTTAATGCTATTTTCATGGGGTTTTTTGGGATTTGATGCCCCCAAACCCCAGGAATAATGTGGATTTTGGGATTTCCCAGCTGGTGGCTGCAGGGGAGCTGATGAGCTCCAAAGAAAAGGGTCTGCACCTGTGGGACATGGAAACCCTGAGAATAATGGGATTTTAACAGGATTTTATGGGATTTTAATGGAATGTTTTTGGATTTTAGTGGGATTTTAATGGGATTTTAATGGAATTTAATGAGATTTTATTGGAATTTTAGTAGGATTTAATGCTATTTTAATGGAATTTAATGGTATTTTAAGGGATTATAATGGGATTTTAAGGGATTATAATGGGATTTTAAGGGATTTTAATGGGATTTTTGGGATTTTAATGGGATTTAATGCTATTTTCATGGGGATTTTTGGGATTTGATGCCCCCAAACCCCAGGAATAATGTGGATTTTGGGATTTCCCAGCTGGTGGCTGCAGGGGAGCTGATGAGCTCCAAGAAGAAGGACCTGCACCCCTGGTACAGGGAAACCCTGAGAATAATGGGATTTTAATGGGATTTTAACAGGATTTAATGGGATTTTAATGGGATTTTTTTGGATTTTAGTGTGATTTTAATGGAATTTAATGAGATTTTAATGGAATTTTAATAGGATTTAATGCTATTTTAATGGAATTTAATGGGATTTTAAGGGATTTTAAGGGATTTTAATGGGATTTTAAGGGATTTTAATGGGATTTTTGGGATTTTAAAGGGATTTAATGCTATTTTCATGGGGTTTTTGAGATTTGATGCCCCCAAACCCCAGGAATAATGTGGATTTTGGGATTTCCCAGCTGGTGGCTGCAGGGGAGCTGATGAGCTCCAAAGAAAGGGTCTGCACCTGTGGGACAGGGAAACCCTGAGAATAATGGGATTTTAACAGGATTTTATGGGATTTTAATGGAATTTTTTGGATTTTAGTGGGATTTTAATGGGATTTAATGAGATTTTTATTGGAATTTTAATAGGATTTAATGCCATTTTAATGGAATTTAATGGAATTTTAATGGGATTTTAATGAGATTTTAATGAGATTTTAAGGGATTTTATTGGGATTTTAATGGGATTTTGGGATTTTAAAGGATTTAATGCTATTTTCATGGGGGTTTTTGGGATTTGATGCCCCCAAACCCCAGGAATAATGTGGATTTTGGGATTTCCCAGCTGGTGGCTGCAGGGGAGCTGATGAGCTCCAAGAAGAAGGACCTGCACCCCAGGGACAGGGAGAGCCTGAGAATAATGGGATTTTAACGGGATTTTAACAGGATTTTATGGGATTTTAATGGAATTTTTTGGATTTTAGTGGGATTTTAATGGAATTTAATGAGATTTTATTGGAATTTTAATGGAATTTAATGGGATTTTAATGGAATTTAATTGATTTTAATGGGATTTTAAGAAGATTTTAATGAGATTTTAAGGGATTTTAATGGGATTTTAAGGGATTTTAATGGGATTTTTGGGATTTATTGGGATTTAATGCTATTTTCATGGGGGTTTTTTGGGATTTGATGCCCCAAACCCCAGGAATAATGTGAATTTTGGGATTTCCCAGCTGGTGGCTTCAGGGGAGCTGATGAGATCCAAAGAAAAGGATCTGCACATGTGGGACAGGGAAACCCTGAGAATAATGGGATTTTAATGGATTTTTTGGATTTTAGTGGGATTTCAATGGGATTTTAATGGAATTTAATGAGATTTTATTGGAATTTTATTAGGATATAATGCTATTTTAATGGATTTTAATGGGATTTTAATAAGATTTTAATGGGATTTTATTAAGATTTTAATGGGATTGTAATGGGATTTTAATAAGATTTTAATTGGATTATAATGGAATTTTAAGGGATTTTTGGGATTTTAAAGGGATTTAATGCTATTTTCATGGGGGTTTTTGGGATTTGATGCCCCCAAACCCCAGGAATAATGTGGATTTTGGGATTTCCCAGCTGGTGGCTGCAGGGGAGCTGATGAGCTCCAAGAAGAAGGACCTGCACCCCTGGGACAGGGAAAGCCTGAGAATAATGGGATTTTAGTGGGATTTTAACAGGATTTAATGGGATTTTAATGGGATTTTTTTGGATTTTAGTGGAATTTTAATGGAATTTAATGAGATTTTATTGGAATTTTAGTAGGATTTAATGCTACTTCAATGGAATTTAATGGGATTTTAATGAGATTTTAAGGGATTTTAATGGGATTTTAAGGGATTTTAGTGGGATTTTAATGGAATTTAATGGAGTTTTAATGGGATTTTAATGAGATTTTAATGAGATTTTTGGGATTTTAATGGGATTTTAAGGGATTTTAATGAGATTTTAATGGGATTTTAACAGGTTTTTATGGAATTTTTTTTGAATTTTTTTTTGGATTTTAGAGGGATTTTAATGGAATTTAATGGGATTTTATTGGAATTTTAGTAGGATTTAATGCTATTTTAATGGAATTTAATGGGATTTTAATGTGATTTTAATGAGATTTTAATAAGATTATAATGAGATTTTAAGGGATTTTAATGGGATTTTAAGGGATTTTAATGGGATTTTTGAGATTTTAATGGGATTTAATGCTATTTTCATGGGGGTTTTTGGGATTTGATGCCCCCAAACCCCAGGAATAATGTGGATTTTGGGATTTCCCAGCTGGTGGCTGCAGGGGAGCTGATGAGCTCCAAGAAGAAGGACCTGCACCCCCGGGACATCGACGCCTTCTGGCTGCAGCGGCAGCTCAGCCGCTTCTACGACGACGCCATCGTGTCCCAGAAAAAGGCAGACGAGGTCCTGGAGATCCTCAAGGTCTGTGCCCCCAAAAATTGAGATTTGGGAGAATTCTGCATCCAAAAAAGTGGGAATTTGGCTCCAGAATTGATCCTGGGTGGTTTGTCACAATGGATGGAATTTTGGGCTGGGAATTTCCAGGAGTTTCCCATCCCTGGGGGTTGTTCCTTCCTGATTCCTGTTTTTTTGGGGAAAAATGGGAATTTTTAGGATTGTTTTTCCTCCTGGAGCCACCTCCATGGGCTCTGTTCTCCTCCTGATTCCTGTTTTTTGTGGAAAATGTGATTTGGGAAGATCCTCAAAGTCTGTGCCTGCAAATCTTTGGGATTTGGGAGAATTCTCCCTCAAAAAAAATGGGAATTTGGCTCCAAATTAATCCTGGGTGTTTTGTCCCATTGAGTGGAATTTTGGGTTGGGAATTCCCAGGGGTTTCCCATCCCTGGGGGTTGTTCCTTCCTGATTCCTGTGGGTTTTGGGGGAACAAGGGGAATTTTTGGGATGGTTTTTGAGGCTCCAGGATTGTTTTTTCAGGCTTTAGGATTATTTTTCCCCTGGATCCACCTCCATGGGCTCTGTTCCCTCATGATTCCCCTGTTTTTGTGGGAAAATGGGAATATTTGGGATGGTTTTTAGCTTTGGGATTTTTGTTCCAACCTCCAGGATTGTTTTCCCCCTGGAGCCACCTCCATGGGCTCTGTTCTCCTGATTCCTGTTTTTTGTGGAAAATGGGAATTGGGGAGATCCTCAAGGTCTGTGCCTCCAAATCCTTTGGATTTGGGAGAATTCTCCCTCCAAAAAAGTGGGAATTTGGCTCCAGAATTAATCCTGGATGGTTTGTCACAATGGATGGAATTTTGGGTTGGGAATTTCCAGGGTTTCCCCATTCCTGGGGCTGTTCCTTCCTGATTCCTGGTTTTTTGGGGAAAAATGGGAATTTTGGGATGGTTTTTCCTCCTGGAGCCACCTCCATGGGCTCTGTTCTCCTCCTGATTCCTGTTTTTGTGGAAAATGTGAATTGGGAAGATCCTCAAAGTCTGTACCTGCAAATCTTTGGGATTTGGGAGAATTCTCCCTCAAAAAAGTTGGAATTTGGCTCCAAATTCATTCCTTGTGTTTTGTCCCATTGAGTGGAATTTTGGGTTGGGAATTCCCAGGGGTTTCCCATCCCTGGGGGTTGTTCCTTCCTGATTCCTGTGGTTTTTGGGGAACAATGGGAATTTTTGGGATGGTTTTTGAGGCTCCAGGATTGTTTTTTCAGGCTTTAGGATTATTTTTCCCCTGGATCCACCTCCATGGGCTCTATTCCCCTCATGATTCCCCTGTTTTTGTGGGAAAATGGGAATATTTGGGATGGTTTTTTAGCTTTGGGATTTTTGTTCCAATCTCCAGAATTGTTTCCTCCCTGGAGCCACCTCCATGGGCTCTGTTCTCCTGATTCCCAGGTTTTTGTGGAAAATGGGAATTGGGGAGATCCTCAAAATCTGTGCCTGCAAATCTTTGGGATTTGGGAGAATTCTCCCTCAAAAAAAATGGGAATTTGGCTCCAGAATTAATCCTGGGTGTTTTGTCACAATGGATGGAATTTTGGGTTGGGAATTCCCAGGGGTTCCCCATTCCTGGGGGTTGTTCCTTCCTGATTCCTGTGGTTTTTGGGGAACAATGGGAATTTTTGGGATGGTTTTTGAGGCTCCAGGATTGTTTTTTCAGGCTTTAGGATTATTTTTCCCCCTGGATCCACCTCCATGGGCTCTGTTCCCCTCATGATTCCCCTGTTTTTGTGGAAAAATTGGAATTTTAGGATGGATTTTAAGGCTCCAGGGTTGTTTTTCAGCTTTGGGATTTTTTTCCCAGTTTCCAGGATTGGTTTTTTTAATGGGATTTTTATGGAAATTTTTGGGAATTTTATGGAAATTTTTGGGGATTTTTAATGGAAATTTTGATGGATTTTTGTGGGATTTTTTGCTACTTTTATGGGATTTTTTTGGGTTTTCTATGGGAACTTTTATGGGAATTTTTCCAAGCTTGTGTCTCTCCTGTTTTACCTCAAACCCTGGCTTCAAACACCAAACCCAGGGAATAATGGGATTTTTGTGGGAATTTTGGGTTTTCTATGGGAATTTTGGGGGATTTTTATGGGAATTTTTGGGGACCTTTATGGAAATTTTGGGGATTTTTATGGGAATTTTGTGGATTTTAATGTGAATTTTGAGGTTTTCTGTGGGAATTTTTTTTATTTTTATGGGAATTTGGGGGTTTTAATGTGAATTTTAGGGGATTGTAATGTGAATTTTTGGGGATTTTTATGGGATTTTTTGGGGATTATAATGTGAATTTTTGGGGATTTCTGTGGGAATTTTGGGGGATTTTTATGGGAATTTTTGGGGTATTTCTATGGTAATTTTAATGGGATTTTTATAGGAATATTTATGGGATTATTATGGGAATTTTTGGGAATTTCTATGGTAATTTTAATAGGATTTTTATGGGAGTTTTTGGGATTTTTATGGGAATTTTTGGGATTTTAATGGGAATTTTTTGGAATTTCTATGCTAATTTTTATGGGATTTTTATAGGAATTTTTGGCATTTTAATGGGAATTTTTGAGGATATTTATGAGAATTTTTGGGATTTTTATGGGAATTTTTGGGAATTTCTATGGTAATTTTTATGGGATTTTTATAGGAATTTTTGGGCTTTTTCCAAGCTCTTGTCCCTCTTGTTCCACCCCAAACCCTGGCTCCAAACACCAATCCCAGGGAATAATGGGATTTTTAAGGGAATTTTTTGGGATTTCTATGGTAATTTTAATGAGATTTTTATGGGAGTTTTTGGGATTTTAATGGGAATTTTTGAGGATATTTATGGGAATTTTTGGGATTTTAATGGGAGTTTTTGAGGATATTTATGAGAATTTTTGGGATTTTAATGGGAATTTTTGGGAATTTCTATGCTAATTTTTATGGGATTTTTATAGGAATTTTTGGCATTTTTATGGGAATTTTTGAGGATATTTATGAGATTTTTTGGGATTTTAATTGGAATTTTTGGGAATTTCTATGCTAATTTTTATGGGATTTTTATAGGAATTTTTGGGCTTTTTCCAAGCTCTTGTCCCTCCTGTTCCACCCCAAACCCTGGCTCCAAACACCAATCCCAGGGAATAATGGGATTTTTAAGGGAATTTTTGGGATTTCTATGGAAATTTTTATGGGAATTTTTGGGAATTTCTATGGTAATTTTAATGAGATTTTTATAGGAATTTTTGGGATTTTTATGGGAATTTTGGGATTTTAATGTGAATTTTTTGGGCATTTCCGTGGGAATTTTTGGGGATATTTATGGGAATTTTTGGGGATTTTTAATGGGAATTTTTGGGCTTTTTCCAAGCTCTTGTTCCACCCCAAACCCTGGCTCCAAACACCAATCCTAGGGAATAATGGGATTTTTAAGGGAATTTTTGGGCTTTCTATGGTAATTTTAATGAGATTTTTATGGGAATTTTGGGATTTTAATGGGAATTTTTGAGGATATTTATGAGAATTTTTGGGATTTTAATGGGAATTTTGAGGATATTTATGAGAATTTTTGGGATTTTAATGGGAATTTTGGGAATTTCTATGCTAATTTTTATGGGATTTTTATAGGAATTTTTGGCATTTTTATGGGAATTTTTGAGGATATTTATGAGATTTTTGGGATTTTAATTGGAATTTTTGGGAATTTCTATGGTAATTTTTATGGGATTTTTATAGGAATTTTTGGGCTTTTTCCAGGCTCTTGTCCCTCCTGTTCCACCCCAAACCCTGGCTCCAAACACCAATCCTAGGGAATAATGGGATTTTTAAGGGAATTTTTGGGATTTCTATGGTAATTTTAATGAGATTTTTATGGTAATTTTAATGAGATTTTTATAGGAATTTTGGGATTTTTATGGGAATTTTGGGATTTTAATGGGAATTTTTGGAATTTCAATACTCATTTTTATGGGATTTTTATAGGAATTTTTGGCATTTTAATGGAAATTTTGAGGATATTTATGAGAATTTTTGGGATTTTAATTGGAATTTTGGGAATTTCTATGCTAATTTTTATGGGATTTTTATAGGAATTTTGGGCTTTTTCCAAGCTCTTGTTCCTCCTGTTCCACCCCAAACCCTGGCTCCAAACACCAATCCTAGGGAATAATGGGATTTTTAAGGGAATTTTTGGGATTTCTATGGTAATTTTAATGAGATTTTATGGTAATTTTAATGAGATTTTTATGGGAATTTTGGGATTTTTATGGGAATTTTGGGATTTTAATGGGAATTTTGAGGGATATTTATGGGAATTTTTGGGATTTTAATGGGAATTTTTGGAATTTCTATGCTAATTTTTATGGGATTTTTATAGGAATTTTGGCATTTTAATGGAAATTTTTGAGGATATTTATGAGAATTTTTGGGATTTTAATTGGAATTTTGGGGAATTTCTATGCTAATTTTTATGGGATTTTTATAGGAATTTTTGGGCTTTTTCCAAGCTCTTGTCCCTCCTGTTCCACCCCAAACCCTGGCTCCAAACACCAATCCTAGGGAATAATGGGATTTTTAAGGGAATTTTTTGATTTCTATGGGAATTTTTATGGGGATTTTTATGGGAATTTTTATGAGATTATTATGGGAATTTTTGGGAATTTCTATGGTAATTTTAATAGGATTTTTATGGGATTTTTTGGGATTTTTATGGGAATTTTTGAGGATATTTATGGGAATTTTTGGGATTTTAATGGGAATTTTTGGCAATTTCTATGCTAATTTTTGGGATTTTAATGGGAGTTTTTGATTATATTTATGAGAATTTTTGGGATTTTAATGGGAATTTTTGGGAATTTCTATGCTAATTTTTATGGGATTTTTATAGGAATTTTTGGGATTTTTATGGGAATTTTTGGGATTTTTATGGGAATTTTTGGCATTTTTATGGGAATTTTTGGGGGTTTTCTGTGGGAATTTTTTGGGGATTTTTATGGGAATTTTGGGGGGGATTTTAATGGGATTTTAAGGCTGTGAAAATTGCATTTTTTTCTCCCCAGACTGCCAGTGATGACCGGAGTGTGAGAACCAGCTGGTGCTGCTGCTGGGCTTCAACACCTTCGACTTCATCAAGGTGCTGCGGCAGCACCGCATGATGAGTGAGCCTCATTCCCTTTTCATGGCACTTGCTGCCCTTGGATCCATTTCCCCAGCGTTGTCTCCCTGATTTCTCCCCTGATTTCTCCCCTGATTTTCCCCTATGATGTCCCCCAGATTTCCCTATTATTTTCTCTGATTTTCCCATTATTTTTTCATTATTTTCTTCCCATGATTTTTACATTATTTTCTCCCATGATTTTTCCCCATGTTTTTTCCCATGATTTTCCCCATGATTTTCCCATGATTTCTCCCATGATTTCCCCATGATTTTCCCATTATTTTTCCATGTTTCTCCCATGATTTTCTCCCATTATTTTCTCATTATTTTTCCCATGATTTTTCCCCAGTGATTTCTCCCATTATTTTTTCCCCATGATTTTTCATGTGATTTCCCATGATTTTCCCCCATGATTTTCCCCAATGATTTCCCCATGATTTTCCCCATGTTTTCTCCCTGATTTCTCCCATGATTTTCCCATTACTTTTCCCCATGATTTCCCATGATTTCTCCATTATTTTCTATGATTTTCCCTTTCTTTTTCATTATTTTCTCCCATGATTTTTACATTATTTTCTCCCATGATTTTCCCCCATGATTTTCCCCATGATTTTCCCCCATGATTTTCCCCATGATTTTTTCCCATGATTTTTCCCCATGATTTTCCCCATGATTTCTCCCATGATTTTCCCATGATTTTCTCATTATTTTTCCCATGATTTTTCCCCAGTGATTTCTCCCATTATTTTTTCCCCATGATTTTTCATGTGATTTTCCCCATGATTTTCCCCCATGATTTTCCCCTCATGATTTTCCCCCAATGATTTTCCCCATGATTTTCCCCATGTTTTCTCCCTGATTTCTCCCCTGATTTTCCCATTACTTTCCCCTATGATTTCCCCAGATTTCCCTATTATTTTCTATGATTTTCCCATTATTTTTTCATTATTTTCTCCCATGATTTTTACATTATTTTCCCCCATGATTTTCCCCCATGATTTTTCCCCATGATTTCTCCCATTTTTTCCCCCATGATTTTCCCCATGATTTCTCCCATGATTTCCCCCATGATTTTCCCATTATTTTTCCATGTTTCTCCCATTATTTTCTCCCATGATTTTCTCATTATTTTTCCCATGATTTTCCCCATGATTTCTCCCATGATTTTCCCATTATTTTCTCATTATTTTTCCCATGATTTTTCCCCAGTGATTTCTCCCATTATTTTTTCCCCCATGATTTTTCATGTGATTTCCCCATGATTTTGGCCCCATGATTTTCCCCATGATTTTCCCCCAATGTTTTTCCCCAATGATTTCCCCATGATTTTCCCCATGTTTTCTCCCCTGATTTCTCCCATGATTTTCCCATTACTTTTCCCCTATGATTTCCCCATGATTTCTCCATTATTTTCTATGATTTTCCCTTTTTTTCATTATTTTCTCCCATGATTTTTACATTATTTTCCCCATGATTTTCCCCATGATTTTCCCCATGATTTCTCCCATGATTTTTCCCCATGATTTTTCCCCATGATTTTCACCCAATGATTTCCCCATGATTTTCCCCATGTTTTCTCCCTGATTTCTCCCATGATTTTCTCATTACTTTTCCCCTATGATTTTCCCCATGATTTCCCTATTATTTTTTCATTATTTTCTCCCATGATTTTTACATTATTTTCTCCATGATTTTCCCCATGATTTCTCCCATGATTTTCCCATTACTTTTCCCCTATGATTTCCCCAGATTTCTCCATTATTTTCTATGATTTTCCCTTTATTTTTTTCATTATTTTCTCCCATGATTTTTACATTATTTTCCCCATGATTTTCCCCCATGATTTTCCCCATGATTTTCCCATGATTTTCCCATGATTTCCCCATGATTTTCCCATGATTTTCTCCCCATGATTTTCCCATTATTTTCCCCATGATTTTACCATGATTTTTCCCCATGATTTCTCCCATGATTTTCCCATTATTTTTCTCCATGATTTTTCCCATGATTTCTCATTATTTTTCCCCATGATTTTCATCATGATTTTCCCCATGATTTTCCCCATGATTTTCTCCCCATGATTTTCTCCATGATTTCTCCCCATTGATTTTCCATGATTTTTCCCATGATTTTCTCCCATGATTTTCTCCATTATTTTTCCCATGATTTTTCTCCCATGATTTCTCCCATGATTTTTCCATGATTTTCCCATGATTTTCCCATGATTTTTCCCCATGATTTTTCCCATGATTTTCGATTTCTCCCATTATTTTCTCCCATGATTTCCTCATTATTTTTCCATGATTTTTCCCCAGTGATTTCTCCCATTATTTTTCCCCCATGATTTTTCATGTGATTTCCCCATGATTTTGGCCCCATGATTTTCCCCATGATTTTCCCCCAATGATTTTCCCCAATGATTTCCCCCATGATTTTCCCCATGTTTTCTCCCCTGATTTCTCCCTGGTTTTCCCACTACTTTTCCCCTATGATTTCCCCATGATTTCTCCATTATTTTCTATGATTTTCCCTTTTTTTCATTATTTTCTCCCATGATTTTTACATTATTTTCCCCCATGAGTTTCCCCATGTTTTCCCCATGATTTCTCCATGATTTTTCCCCAATGATTTTCCCCATGATTTTCCCCCATGTTTTCCCCCATGATTTTCCCCCATGATTTTTTACCCAATGATTTTCCCCCATGATTTTCCTCATGATTTTTCCCATTATTTTCCCATTATTTCTCCATGATTTTCTCCCATGATTTTCTCATTATTTTTCCCATGCTTTTTCCCCAGTGATTTCTCCCATTATTTTTCCCCATGATTTTCCCCAATGATTTTCTCCCATGATTTTTCCCATGATTTTCCCCATGTTTTCTCCCTGATTTCTCCCATGATTTTCCCATTACTTTTCCCTATGATTTCCCCATGATTTCTCCCATTATTTTTCCCCATGATTTTCCCTTTTTTTTCATTATTTTCTCCCATGATTTTTACATTATTTTCCCCATGATTTTCCCCATGTTTTTCCCCAATGATTTCTCCCATGATTTCTCCCATGATTTTCCCCAATAATTTTTCCCCATGATTTTCTCCATGATTTTCCCCATGATTTCTCCCATGAGTTCCCCATGATTTTCGATGATTTTCCCATTATTTTTCCCCCATTATTTTTCCATGATTTTTTCTTACAATTTTCCCATGATTTTTAAAATTATTTTTGCCATTATTTTTTCCATGGTTTTCCCCATGGTTTTCCCAAGGTTTTCCTGGGTTTTTTTCTTTTTTTCTTTTTCAATTTTTTCCCATTATTTTCCCCATGATTTCCCCACGATTTTCCTACTAGTTTCCCTGGTTTTCCCCATGATTTTTCTCATTATTTTCCCTCCATGATTTCCCCCACGATTTCCCCACAATTTTCTCATTATTTTTTCCATGATTTTTCCATTATTTTTCCATTATTTCCCCCATGGTTTTCAATTTGTTTTTTTCCTTTTTCGCCCCCTTTTTTCCTTGTTATTTTCCTCATGATTTTTCCCCTGATTTTTTCCATGATTTCCCCCTGATTTTCCCATGCTTTTCCTATGATTTTCCCATTATTTTTTATGCTTTTCCCACAATTTTCCCACGATTTTTCCATGCTTTTTCCCACATTTTCTCTGTGTTTTTTCCATGTTTTTGCATTATTTTTCCCACAATTTCCCCACGAATTTTTCCACTTTTTTGCCTGTTTTTTCCATGATTTTCCCCTGATTTTCCCATGATTTTCCCATGATTTTCTCCACATTTCCCCCACATTTTCTCCACATTTTCCCCACGTTTTGTCCATTATTTTCTCCATGCTTTTCCCAAGTTTTCCCACGTTTTTTCCATTCTTTTCCCCATGTTTTTCCACATTTTCCCCACGTTTTTTCCATTATTTTCCCCACGTTTTTTCCATTATTTTCCCCATGTTTTTTCCACATTTTCCCCACATCTTTTCCAAATTTTCCCCACATTTTTTCCATTATTTTCTCCACATTTTTTCCATTATTTTCTTCACGTTTTTCCATATTTTCCCCACGTTTTTTCCACGTTTTCCCCACATCTTTTCCATATTTTCCCCACGTTTTTCCCATTGTTTTCCCCACGTTTTCTCCATTATTTTCCCCCCATTTCTCCATTATTTTCTCCCTGTTCCCAGTCCTGTACTGCACGCTGCTGGCCAGTGCTCAGAGCGAGGCGGAGAAGGAGCGGATCATGGGCAAGATGGAGGCAGACCCTGAGCTGGCCAAGTTTCTGTACCAGCTGCATGAGACTGAGAAGGAGGATCTGATCCGGGTCAGGAGGGACTCTGGGGCTTTTGGGGGATCTGTGGGATCCAGTTCTGGGTGGGAAATGGGGCTGGAATCACCCCCAAAATCCGGGGGAAGTGACGCTGCTGTCGCCACTTCTGCTTTCCCAGGCTCTGCTTCCCCAGGCAGATTCCTTCAAAATGCTGCCCCAAATCAGCCTGAAATTACCCCAAATCCCACAAAATACCCCGAATTATCATTCCTGGATTATTTATGCCCATTTCTGAAGGAATTCAGGGAATGGGATCATCTTGGAGGGTGCTGGGCCTCTGTGGCTCAATCCTGATTTTTCCCCTTAGGAGGAGCCACATTTTTGGGTGGAAATTCAGTTTTCTAGCCAAAAATGGTTATTCCTGGTTTATAAAAATGGTCATTGCTGATTTCTGGATGCCCATTTCTGAAGGAAATCAGGGAATGTGATCATCTTGGAGGAGGCTAAGCTTCTTCCCTGGGGCTCAATCTCAATTTTCCCCACAGGAGGAACACTCCTGGCAGGAGCCACATTTTTGTGTGGAAATTCAGTTTTCCTGCCAAAAATGATCATTTCTGATTTATTCCTGAAGGAATTCAGGGAATGGGATCACCTGGGAGGAGGCTGAGCCTTTCCCTGGGGTTTTAGTTCCAATTTTTCACCTTGGGAGGAAAGCTCCCAGCAGGAGCCACATTTTTGTGTGGAAATTGAGATTTTCTGCCAAAAATGATTATTCTTGGTTTATCAAAATTATTATTCTTGGTTTATATAAATGATTATTCCTGGTTTATAGAAGTGGTCATTCCTGGTTTCTGGATGCTTTTCCCAAAGGAGCTGAAGGACCAAGATCACCTTGGATGAGACTGAGCCTCTTCCCTGGGGCTCAATCCTGATTTTTCCCCTTAGGAGGAGCCACATTTTTGTGTGGAAATTCAGTTTTCTAACCAAAAATGATTATTCCTAGTTTATAAAAATGGTTATTCCTGGTTTATAAAAATGGTCATTGCTGAATTCTGGATGCTTTTTCCCCAAAGGAATTCAGGGAATAGGATCACCTTGGATGAGGCTGAGCCCTTTCCCTGGGGTTTTAATCCTGACTTTTTCCCCTTAGGAGAAATGCTCCTGGCAGGAGCCACATTTTTTTGTGTGGAAATTCTATTTTCCTGCCAAAAAGGATTATTCCTGGTTTATAAAAATGATTATGCCAGGTTTATGAAAATGGTTATTCCTAGTTTATTCCTGAAGGAATTCAGAGAACAGGAGCAGCTTGGATGAGGCTGAGCCCTTTCCCTGGGGTTTTAATCCTGACTTTTTCCACTTAGAAGAAATGCTCCTGGCAGGAGCCACATTTTTTTGTGTGGAAATTCAATTTTCCTGCCAAAAAGGACTATCCCTGGTTTATAAAAGTGATTATGCCAGGTTTATGAAAATGGTTATTCCTGGTTTATTCCTGAAGGAATTCAGTGGACAGGTTCATCTTGGCGGGGGCTGAGCCCTTTCCTTGTGGCTCAGTCCTGACTTTCCTCTTAGGAGGAGCCACATTTTTGTGTGAAAATTCAGTTTTCCTGCTAAAAATGATCATTCCTGGTTTATTCCTGAAGGAATTCAGGGAATGGGATCACCTGGGAGGAGGCTAAGCCCTTTCCCTGGGGTTTTAATCCTGATTTTTTTCCCCTTAGGAGAAATGCTCCTGGCAAGAATCACATTTTTGTGTGGAAATTCAGTTTTCCTGCCAAAAATGGTTATTGCAGGTTTATCCCTGTAGGAATGGAGGGACCAGGAGCCCTTTCCCTGGGGTTTTAATCCCAATTTCTCCCCGCAGGAGGAGCGCTCCCGGCGCGAGCGCGTGCGCCAGTCCCGCATGGACACGGACCTGGAGTCCATGGACCTGGACCAGGGGGGAGAGGTAAAATCAAATCCCTGCTTTGCTCACACAGCCCCCCCAGCTAGGCCAAAACCCCTGTTTAAAGTGCTTCTTGCACAGGAATCCCAGGGAATGTGGTTCCCATATGGAGCCAGCAGCTTTCCCTGCAAGCACAAAGAGAAGCCATCCCCATTTTCCCATTTTCCCCCTTTTTTTGCTTTTTTTCCCCATTTTCTCTTTTTTCCCTGATTTTTCCCCATTGGTCCCATTTGTTCTATTTTTCCTATTTGTCCCATTTTCCCATTTTTCCCCCATTTTCCTCATTTCCTTTCCTCCATTTTTCCCCATTTATTTCCCCCATTTATTTTCCCCATTTATTTCCCCATTTATTTCCCCCATTTATTTCCCCATTTATTTCCTCCATTTTCCCCCATTTATTTCCCCCATTTTCCCCCATTTTTCCCCCATTTTCCCCACTTTGCCCCATTTTGCCCCCATTTTCTCCTCTTTTCCCTCCTTTTCCCCATTTTTCTCCATTTTTCCTCCATTTTTTCCCATTTTTCCTGATTTTTCCCAATTTTTCCCTTCTTCCCCCATTGCCCCCATTTTTTCTCCAATTTTTACCCCTTTTTTCCTCATTTTTTCCATTTTCCCATTTATTTTCCCCATTCCCCCATTTTCTCATTTCCCCATTTTCCCCCATTTATTTTCCCCATTTATTTTCCCTATTTATTATCCCCATTTATTTCCCCCACTTATTTTCCCCATTTATTTCCCCATTTATTTTCTTTATTTTCCCCATTTCCCCCACTTTGCCCCGTTTTTCTCCCATTTTTCCCTCTTTTCCCTCCTTTTCTCCATTTTTTCTCCATTTTCCTCCTTTTTTCCATTTTCCTGATTTTTTCCCAATTTTTCCCTTTTTCCCCATTGCCCCCATTTTTTTCTCCATTTTTACCCATTTTTTCCTCATTTTTCCCATTTTCCCAATTTTCCCATTTATTTTCCCCATTTCCCTCATTTTCCCATTTCCCCATTTTCCCCATTTATTTTCCCCATTTATTTTCCTTATTATTATCCCCATTTATTTCCCCACTTATTTTCTTTATTTTTCCGCATTTCCCCACTTTGCCCCATTTTTTCTCCCATTTTTCCCCTCTTTTCCCTCCTTTTTCTCCATTTTTCTCCATTTTTCCTCCTTTTTCAATTTTTCCCGATTTTTTTCCCAATTTTTTTCCTCCCATTGCCCCCATTTTTCTCCATTTTTACCCATTTTTTCTCCATTTTTACCCATTTTTACAATTTTCCCATTTATTTTCCCCATTTCCCCCATTTTCCCATTTCCCCATTTTCCCCCATTTATTTTCCCCATTTATTTTCCCTATTTATTACCCCCATTTATTTCCCCACTTATTTTCCCCATTTATTTCCCCCACTTATTTTCTTTATTTTCCCCATTTCCCGCACTTCGCCCCATTTTTCTCCCATTTTTCCTTCTTTTCCCTCCTTTTCTCCATTTTTTCTCCATTTTTCCTCCTTTTTTCAATTTTTCCTGATTTTTTTCCCAATTTTTTCCTCCCATTGCCCCCATTTTTCTCTAGTTTTTACCCATTTTTTCCTAGTTTTTTTCCCATTTTTTCCCATTTCCCCCATTTTCCCATTTCCCCTCAATTTTCCCACATTTTTCCCCATGTATTTTTCCCCGTTTCTTTTCCCCATTTTCCCCATTCCCCATTAACTGCCGTTTTCCCTGTGCCAGGCGCTGGCCCCACGGCAGGTGCTGGATCTGGAGGATCTGGTCTTTGCCCAGGGCAGTCACTTCATGGCCAACAAGCGCTGCCAGCTGCCGGACGGCTCCTTCCGCCGCCAGCGCAAGGGCTACGAGGAGGTTCATGTGCCAGCCCTGAAACCCAAACCCTTCGGGGCCGACGAGGTCTGAGCCCGAATGGGATCCCAAACAGGGACTGGGGTCAGGGATGGAGGGAAAATGGAGATGGAAAGGGGATTTGGGGATGGAATTCCCCCTGGGTCCCTGGGAATGGCCAAGCCCTTTGGGGCTGATGAGGTCTGAGCCCAAATGGGATCCCAAACAGAGACTGGGGTCAGGGAGGGAGGGAAAATGGGATTTGGGGATGGAATTCCCCCTGGGAATGGCCAAACCCTTCGGGGCCGACGAGGTCTGAGCCCACACGGGGGCTGGGAGCAGGGACAGGGCACTGGGAATGGGAGCACAGAGATGGGAGTGGGAATTGGGGATGGAATTCCCCTGGGTCCCTGGGAATGGCCAAACCCTTCGGGGCCGACGAGGTCTGAGCCCAGATGGGGACTGGAGCAGGGGACAGGGCACTGGGAATGGGAGCACAGAGATGGAAATCGGAATTGGGGATGGAATTCCCTCAGGATCCTTAGGAATGGCCAAACCCTTTGGGGCTGACGAGTTCTGAGCCCACACAGGGCTGGGAGCAGGGACAGGGCACTGGGAATGGGAACATGGAGATTGGAGTGGGCATTGGGGATGGAATTCCCCCTGGTCTGATGAGGTCTGAGCCCGAATGGGATCCCAAACAGGGACTGGGGTCAGGGAGGGAGGGAAAATGGAGATTGAAATGGGATTTGGGGATGGAATTCCCCCTGGGTCCCTGGGAATGGCCAAACCCTTCGGGGCCGACGAGGTCTGAGCCCACACGGGATCCCAAACAGAGACTGGGGTCAGGGAGGAGGAAAATGGGATTTGGGGATGGAATTCCCCCTGGGTCCCTGGGAATGGGCAAACCCTTGGGGCCGGCGAGGTCTGAACCCAGATGGGGACTGGAGCAGGGACAGGGCACTGGGAATGGGAGTACAGAGATGGAAATGGGAATTGGGGATGGAATTCCCCTGGATCCTTGGGAATGGCCAAACCCTTCGGGGCTGACGAGGTCTGAGCCCACACGGGGACTGGAGCAGGGACAGGGCACTGGGAATGGGAACATGGAGATTGGAGTGGGCATTGGGGATGGAATTCCCCCTGGTCTGATGAGGTCTGAGCCCGAATGGGATCCCAAACAGGGACTGGGGTCAGGGAGGGAGGGAAAATGGAGATTGAAATGGGATTTGGGGATGGAATTCCCCCTGGGTATGGCCAAACCCTTTGGGGCCGACGAGGTCTGAGCCCAGATGGGGACTGGGAGCAGGGACAGGGCACTGGGAATGGGAGCACAGAGATGGAAATGGGATTTGGGGATGGAATTCCCCCTGGGAATGGCCAGACCCTTCGGGGCCGACAAGGTCTGAGCCCACATGGGATCCCAAACAGGGACTTGGGGTCAGGGATGGAGGGAAAATGGAGATGGAAAGGGGATTTGGGGATGGAATTCCCCTGGATCCTTGGGAATTGGCAAACCCTTCAGGGCTGATGAGGTCTGAGCCCAAATGGGATCCCAAACAGAGACTGGGGTCAGGGAGGGAGGGAAAATGGAGATTGAAATGGGATTTGGGAATGGAATTCCCTTTGGATCCTTGGGAATTGGCAAAAGCATTGGGGCCAATGAGGTCTGAGCCCAAATGGGATCCCAAACAGGGATTGGGGTTAGGGAGGGAGGAAAAATAAAGATGGAAATGGGATTTGGGGATGGAATTCCCTCAGGATCCCTGGGAATGGCCAAACCCCTTGGGGCCGATGAGGTCTGACCCCAAAAAAGGGACTGGGATCAGGGACAGGACACTGGGAATGGGAAAATTGAGATTGGAGTGGGCATTGGGGATGGAATTCTCTCTGGATCCTTGAAATGTCCAAACCCTTCAGGGCTGACGAGGTCTGAGCCCAAACAGGATTTTACTGAGCCTACAGGGAATCCCCAACAGGGATTGAGTCTGTGCCCCGAAAATGGGAGTTTGACTGAGCCTGCAGGGAGCCCCAAACTGGGAGTGGGGTCAGGGATGGAGGAAAAATGGAGGTGGAAATGGGATTTGAGGATGGAATTCTCTCTGGATTCTTGGGAATGCCCAAGGTCAGGTTGGAATCTGGGCCAGTCCTGCTCTTTCCAGACCCCTTTACTCCCAAAAAAAATGGGGAAAATTGATGTATTTTCATTTCTCACTGAGATTTTTCCAAGTATTGGCAGCTCTGAGCTCAGTTGGAATTGGAGCTTCAGGTTTTCCAGCTCAAATACTCCCAAAAATGTTGGAGAGGGATTTATGGTTTTTAGGGGCTTTAAAATCCCTTCCAGCCAAAACGTTGCTGGAAAATCAAGCAGCAAGAAAAGCAGATTTCCTGGAAAACTGGGCACCAGGAAAAGCAGCTTTTCTAGAATATTTGGTGCCAGGAGCAGCAGCTTTCCTGGGAAATTTGGTAACAGAAAATGCAGCTTTTTTTTAAATCAGACTCCAGAAAAAATAGCTTTTGTGGGATATTTGGTGCCAGGAACAGAAGTTTTCTCAGGAAATTGGGGAGCAGGAAAAGCAGCTTTTCTAGGGAATTAGGTGCCAAGAAAAGTCAGATTTTTTTGGAAATCAGTGACTGGAAAAAGCAGACTTCCTGGGAAATCAGGAGCCAAGAAAATCAGATTTCCTGGGAAGTTGGGCACCAGGAAAAGCAGCTTTTCTGGAATATGTGGTACCAGGTAAAGCAGCTTTCCTGGGAAATTTGGTACCATAAAATGCAACTTTTCTTTGGAAATCAGGCTGCAGGAAAAGCAGATTTTTGTGGGATTTTTGGCACATGGAAAAGCAGATTTTGTGGGAAATTGGGAAATTGGAACCTCCTGGGATGGGGGGAGGTGTCCCTGGGATGGATTTAAGGTCCTTTCTCTCCAAAACCCTTCCAGGCTTCTGTGATTTGCCTCCCCCTCCCTCCTCCCCTTTCTGACCCCACAATTTCCCATTTTCTGCAGGAACTTCCCAATTCCCCTTTTCCCATTTCTCATCCCTCCTTCCCTTTTTAACCCCACAGTTTCCTCATTTCTGCAGGAACTTCCCAATTCCCTTTTTCCCACTGCTCACCCTGTGCCCAGTTTCCCCTCCTGGGGTTTTGCTGAGCTTTGCTTTTCATGGGGCTGGGAACAATTCATGGGAATAAATTTAAAATTTGGTTTTACCATTGAATCTGAGAGCATGAAAAATGAGTTTTCCCTTTTTGTCCCAGCACTGATTATTTAGGAATTTTCTTAAATAATTGTCCTAAATTGTCCTTTTAGGATGAGGGGATTTTTGTGCATCCATTAATTCCAGATTTTTCCCACCCTGAATTCTGGGGTCAGTTTGGGTTGGGGGGATTTGGGTTTTCCATGGAATCTGAGAGAAAGAAAAAATATTTTCCCCTCTTTTCCAGGACTGAAAAATTAGGAATTGTCGTTCTAGGATGAGGAAATTTTTTGTGCATCCATAATTTTTCCCACCCTGAACACTGGAATCAGTTTGGGTTGGGAGGATTTGGATTTTCCATGGAAACTGAGGGGATAAAAAAGAGTTTTTCTCTGTTCTAGCCCTGATTAATTAGGAATTGTCCCTTTAGGTTGAGGGATTTTTTTTAGGATAAGAGATTTTTTGTGTTTCCATTAATTCCATATTTTTCCCACCCTGAGGACCGGGGTCAGTTTGGGTTTTGAAGATTTGGATTTTCCATGGAATCTGAGAGGAGGAAAAAATACTTTTCTCTCTTTTCCAGCACTGAAAAAATAGGATTTGCCCTTTAGGATGGGGGAATTTTTTAGGATAAGGGAATTTTTGTGCTTCTATTAATTCCAAATTTTTCCCACCTTGAACTCTGGGAACAGATTTAGTTTTGAGGATTTGGGTTTCCCATGGAAACTGAGATTTGAGATTACAAAATAATTTGTAATCCGAGATTGCAAAAAATTACTTTTCCCTCTTTTCCAGCACTGATTAATTCAGAATTCTCCTTCTAGGATGAGGGAATTTTTTAGGATGAGGGAATTTTTGTGCATCCACTAATTTCAGATTTTTCCCCCCTGAACACTGGAATCAGTTTGGGTTTTGAGGATTTGGGTTTTCCATAGGAACTGAGAGGAGTAAAAATTAGTTTTCCTTCTTTTCCAGCCCTGATTAATTAGGATTTGCCCTTTAGGATGGGGGAACTTTTTAGGAGGAGAGAATTCTTGTGCATCCATTAATTCCAGATTTTTCCCCCCTGAACACCAGGATCAGTTTAGGTTTTGAGGATTTGGGTTTTCCATAGAAACTGAGATTACACAAAATGGCTTTTCCCTCTTTTCCAGCTGTGATTAATTCAGAACTCTCCTTTTGGGATGAGAGGAATTTTTGTGTGCATCCCCTTTCCTGAGCGGGATCATTTAAATCCTCCCCCAAACCTCTCCAGTTATTTTCCCATCTCCTTCCCAACCAGTCTCCAACATTTGTGACCTTCAGCCAAATCCCACATTCCTCCTTCTCCCTGTTTTTCCCCTTTCCCAGCAATTGGTGTCGGTGGAGAAGCTGCCCAAGTACGCCCAGGCCGGGTT
>CM067628.1:0-47816 GCA_034336685.1 Luscinia luscinia | reverse complement strand
CATGGGAAGATTAACATAGCACTGGGTGACCCTTTTCCCTGGAGAATTCCAGGATTTTTTGGGCAGAATTCTGGGGTTTTTGGGAATGATCACACAGGGAATTCCAGGATTCGTGGGGCTGGTCATGCAGGGAATTGCAGGATTTTTTGGGGCTGGACATGCAGGGAATTGCAGGATTTTTGGGGCTGGACATGCAGGGAATTGCAGGAATCTTGTGCTGACTTTGGGGATGTGGCAGGGCGCGGGGAAGACAAACGTGGCGCTGATGTGCATGCTGCGCGAGATCGGCAAACACATCAACATGGACGGCACCATCAACGTGGACGACTTCAAGATCATCTACATCGCCCCCATGAGATCCCTGGTGCAGGAGATGGTCGGGAGCTTCGGCAAGGTGGGGACACGGGGGTCGGGGGTTGGGATCGGGGCCCTGGGGGGCTTTGAGATTGGAGCCCTGGGAGAATTGGGATCGGATCCCAGGGAAAGTTTGGGATGGGTGAGTTGCATCCAAATGGAGGTTTAGGATCATTGGGGGTTTGGGATGAGTAGGATTAGATCCCAGGGAAGGTTTGGGATGAGTGGGGTCAGATCCCAGGGAAGGTTTGGGATGAGTGGGGTCAGATCCCAGGAGGATTGGATCCAAAGGAAGATTTGAGATCGGGTCCTAGGGAAGGTTTAGAATTGGATCCAAGGGGAGGTTTGGGATCAGGTCCAAAGGGAGTTTTGGGATCGGATCCCAGGGAGTTTTGGGATCAGATCTAAAGGAAGGTTTGGGATTGGATCCCAGGGGAATTTTGGGATCAGATCTAAAGGAGTTTGGGATCAGATCCCTGGGAAGGTTTGGGATTGGATCCCAGGGGAGTTTTGGGATTGGATCTGAAGGGAGGTTTGGGATCGTGGAGGGAGTTGAGGTTGGGAATGGAGGTGGGGAAGGGATTGGAGGACAAGGAGAAGGCTTTGGAGAATTCCTGAGGAATTCTGGAGAATCCCTGAGGGAGCTGGGGAAGGAGTTCAGTCTGGAGAAAAGGGGGTCAGGGATGGGTTATGGGGTTGGAGAAGGTCCAGGGATGGAGAATCCCTGAGGGAGCTGGGGAAGGACTCAGTCTGGAGAAAAGGGGGATCAGGAGGGCTCTGCACAACTCCTGACAGGAGAGGACATCCCGGTGGGATTTGAGATCTTATCCCAGGGTACACCAGGGCAGGAGGGAGCACCCTCAAACCCCAGCAGGAGAAGTTAGGGTGGGATTTTGGGGTCACTCCTTCATGGAAAGGTCTCCCCACGCTCACCCTGGGCTCTTGCAGCGCTTGGCCACCTACGGGATCACGGTGGCCGAGCTGACCGGGGACCACCAGCTGTGCAAGGAGGAGATCAGCGCCACGCAGATCATCGTCTGCACGCCCGAGAAGTGGGACATCATCACCCGCAAGGGCGGCGAGCGCACCTACACCCAGCTGGTGCGGCTCGTCATCCTGGTGAGCGCCCGGGCGGGGCAGCAGGGAATCCTCAGGTGGATTTGGGGTGTGGGGTGGAGAACATCAGGGGGTCCTCAAGGGGTTCCTGCAGGGGTTTGGGGTGGAGAACCTCAAGGGGTTCCTGCAGGGGTTTGGGATGGAAAACATCAGGAAATCCTCAAGTGGATTTGGAATTTGGGATTTGGGGTGGAGAGCATCAGGGAATCCTCAGGTGGATTTGGGGTGTGGGGTGGAGAACATCAGGGGGTTATCAAGGGGTTCCTGTAGGGGTTTGGGATGGAAAACCTCAAGGGTTCCTGCAGAGGTTTGGGATGGAAAACATCAGGAAGTCCTCAGGTGGATTTGGAATTTGGGATTTGGGGTGGAGAGCATCAGGGAATTCTCAGGTGGATTTGGGGTGTGGGGTGGAGAACATCAGGGAGGTCCTGCAGGGGTTTGGAATGGAGAACATCAGGGGCTACTCGAGGGTCTGGGGTGGAGCACATCAGAAAATCCTCAGGTGGGTTTGGGGTTTGGGATGGAGAACCTCAGGAAATCCTCAGGTTGATCCACCTGAGGATTTGGGGATTGGAGTGGACAACCTCATGAGGTTCCTGCTGGGGTTTGGGGTGGAGAACATCAAGGGGTTCCTGCAGGGTTCTGGGATGAGGAACATCAGGGGGTCCTCAAGGGTCTGGGGTGGGGAACATCACAGGGTTCCTACAAGGGTTTGGGGTAGAGAACCTCAGGGGGTTCCTCAAGATTCTAGGCTTTGGGGTGGAGAACCCCAAGGTGTCCTCTAGGTGGATCTGGGGTTTGGGGTAGAGAAGCTCAGGGGGTTCCCAAAATCCCGTCTAAGCATGGGGTCCCTTCCAACCCAAACCATTTTGGCATTCCATGTTCAGACAGGATTCTAAGAAGAGTGAGGAGCTGGGATGGAATTCCCAGAGCAGCTGGAACTGCCCAAGGCCAGGTTGGACCTGTCCTGGTCCAAGTGTGGAACTGGGACCAGTTGAACTTTGGGATCCTCTTCCAGCCCAAACCATTTTGAGATTCTATATTCAGATTTTGGGATTTTGGGAAGGAATTCCCTCCTTTGAGGGTGATAAGGAGCTGGGATGGAATTCCTGCTGGGATCCAAGGCCAGGCTGGACCTGTCCAAGTTTGGAACCCATGGTGGAACCAGAGGAGGAAATTTTTGTGTGTATCCACACCTGGATTAATCCCAGACCTTTTCCCTGAGCACTTGGATCAGTTTGGGATTTGAGGATTTGTGTTTTCCATGGAATCTGAGAGGACGAGGTTTGGGATCCCTTCCAGCCCAAACCATTCCAAGATTCCACGTTTGGATGGGATTTTGGGAAGGGTGAGGGTGGTGAGGAGCTGGGATGGAATTCCTAAAGCAGCTGGAGCTGCCCAAGGCCAGGTTGGGCTTGTCTAAGAGTGACACCCATGGTGGGACCATCTGAACTTTGTGACTCCACCACTCCACAACCCCACAAACCGGGCCCAGGGAGAGCTCCAGGACTGTTCCTTTCCCAGGACGAGATCCACCTGCTGCACGATGACCGCGGGCCCGTGCTGGAGTCGCTGGTGGCCCGGGCCATCCGCAACATCGAGATGACGCAGGAGGACGTGCGGCTGGTGGGGCTCAGCGCCACCCTGCCCAACTACGAGGACGTGGCCACCTTCCTGCGCGTGGACCCGGCCAAGGGGCTCTTCTACTTCGACAACAGGTACGGCAGAAACCAGGAAAAGCTTTGTCTGCCGGATTTCCATCCGGATTTCTATCTGCCACGCATTTGTTGGGTTTTTGGCGGTGTCGTTAAAAGCATTTTGGGGATCTCGGGTTTGGTTGGGTTTTGAGGATTTGCGTTTTCCATGGAATATGAGAGGACTAAAAGTGAGTTTTCCCACTTTTCCATCTGGATTTCCAGCTGGATTTCCATCTGATTTCCATCTGCCACGCGTTTGTTGATTTTTTTGGTGGTGTTGAAAGCATTTTGGGGATCTTGGGTTGGTTTGGGTTACGTTGGGTTTTGAGGATTTGGGTTTTCCATGGCATGTGAGAGGACAAAAAACTGAATTTCCCCACTTTTCTGTCTGGATTTCCAGCTAGATTTCCATCCACCACGCGTTTGTTGATTTTTTTTGGCGGCATTGTTAAAAGCATTTTGGGGATCTCAGGCTGGATTGGGTTGGAAGGATTTGGGTTTTGAGAATTTGGGTTTTCCATTGAATGTGAGAGGATGAAAAGTGAATTTTCCCACTTTTCCATCTGGATTTTGATCTGCTGCACGTTTGTTGGTTTTTTTGGCGGTGTTGTTAAAAGCGTTTTGGGGATCTCGGGTTGGGTTGGGAGAGTTTGGCTTTTCCATGGAATCCAAGAGGACCAAAAATGAGTTTTCCCTCTTTTCCAGCCCAGATTATTTAGGAGTTGTCTTTTTAGGATGAGGGAGTTCATGGATTAATTACACCTGAATTAATCCCAGATCTTTTCCCACTCTGAGCACTGGGTTAGGTTGGGTTGTCCATGGATATTTTTTCTGCTGGTTTCTCCATAAATTCCCTTTTTCCATGGATTTTTTTTCCTGGCGGTTTCTCCTGTAAATTCCTATTTCCATGGATATTTTTTCATCGCAATTGCTCCACAAATTTACTTTCCTGTGGATATTTTGTGTCACAATTTCTCCATAAATTCCCTTTCTCATAGATTTTTTTCCTGCTGGTTTCTCCATGAATTACCCTTTTCCATGGATATTATTTCGTGGCAGTTTTTCCATGAATTTCCTTTTCCATGAATATTTTTCATCCAAATTTCTCCATAAATTCTCTTTTCCATGGATATTTTGTGTTACGGTTTCTCCATTAATTCCCTTTTCCATGGATATATTTTCATCCAAATTTCTCCATAAATTCCTGTTTTCCAAGGATATTTTTCCTGATGATTTCTCCATCAATTCCCCTTTCCCACGGATATTTTTTCCTGGTGATTTCTCCATAAATTCCCTTTCCCATGGATATTTTTTCCTGGTGATTTCTCCATAAATTCCCTTCCCAAGGATATTTTTCCCATTCCAGTTTCCGTCCCGTGCCTCTGGAGCAGACCTACGTGGGGATCACAGAGAAAAAAGCCATCAAACGTTTCCAGATCATGAATGAGATCGTCTACGAGAAAATCATGGAGCACGCTGGCAAGAACCAGGTCAGACCCACATCCCCAAATTTATTTTGTCCTCAATCCTGGGGAAAAATTGGATTTTCCCTTTTTTTTCCCCATTTTGAGGTCCCTGATGCTGCAGAGAACTTTGGAGTGGAGGTTTTTCTGTTTTGTGGATAGAAAATGGCTTTTTCGTCTTCTTTTTTTTTTTTTTTTTTTTTGCTGTTTTCTCTCTTTTTTGGTGGTTAATTGGGAATTGTCCTTTTTGGGATGAAGGAATTAATGGATTAATTCCAGATCTTTTTCCATCCTGAGCAGTGGGAGCAGGTTGGGTAGTCCATGGATGGAAAATTAGTTTTCTTTCCAGCTTTGATTAATTTGAAATATCCCTTTAGAATGAGGGAGTTTTTTGGGATAAGGGAACTTTTGTGCATCTGTTAATTCCAAATTTTTCCCACCTTCAACACCGGGATCAGTTTGGGTTTTCCATGGAATCTCAGAGTACAAAAAGTGACTTTTTCCTTTTTTCCATCTCTGATTAGTTAGGAATTGTCCCTTTAGGACTTCAGAATTTTTTTGAGTCCACACTGGCTTAATCCCAGATCTCTTCCCATCCTAAGTACTGGGTTGGGCTGGGAGAATTTGGGTTTTCCATGGAATCTCAAAGGACATAAAAATGACTTTCCTCTCTTTTCCAGCCCTGATCAATTCAGAATTGTCCTTTTAGGATGAAGGAATTTTTTTAGGATAAGGGATATTTTGTGTATCCATTAATTCCAGATCTTTCCCACCCTGAACAGTGGGATCAGTTTGGCTTTTCCAAGAAATCTCAGAGGACACAAAGAGACTTTTCCCTCTTTTCCAACTGTGATTAATTCAGAATTCCCCAGGAATTTAGCACCCAGGAATTTTTAGGTTTCTCCCCCCACCCTGGATGACTCCCAGCTCCCATCCCAGCTGCAACTCAGCTCTGGAGTTTTCCCAGGACTTTTCCCAGGGATTTTCCAGGAGTTTTCCCAGGAGTGGAGTTTTCCTGGGAGTTTTCCCAGGAGGTTTCCCAGGATTTCCCTCAGGATTTCCCCAGGATTTCCCTCAGGAATTTCCCAGGATTTTCCCAAGACTTTTTCCAGGATTTTCCCCAGGAGTTTCCCAGGAGTTTCGTTAGGTTTTTCCCAGGGAATCCCTGGGAGTTTCCCCATAATTTTCCCCAGGATTTCCCAGGGACTTCCCCAGGATTTCCGCAGGAGTTTCCTTAGGATTTCACCAGGATTTTCCCCAGGGTTTCCCAGGATTTCCGCAGGATTTTCCCCAGGATTGCCCCCAGGATTTTCCTCAGGAATTTCTCACGAGTTTCCCCAGGAGTTTTCCCAGGAATTTTCTAGTTTCCCCAAGATTTTCTGCAGTTTTTCCTACTTTCCCCAGGAACTTCCCCCGGACTTTCCCCAGGATTTTTCTCAGGCTTTTCCCTAGGATTTCTCCAGAGATTTCCCAGTTTCCCCAGGATTTCCCAAGACATTCCCCAGGATTTTTGCAGAATTTCCCAGGATTTTTCCCAGGAATTTCCCCAGGATGTGCTTTCCCAGAATTCTTTGGGATGTGTTTTCCTGGATTTCCCAGGATTTCCCCCAAGATTTCCCCCAGGATTGCTCCCAGGATTTTCCTCAGGAATTTCTCATGAGTTTCCCCAGGAGTTTTCCCAGGAATTTTCCAGTTTCCCAGGATTTTCTGCAGTTTTTCCTAGTTTCGCAGGAACTTCCCCAGGACTTTCAGAGGATTTTTCTCAGGCTTTTCCCCAGGATTTCTCCAGAGATTTCCCAGTTTCCCCAGGATTCCCAAGACATTCCCCAGGATTTTTGCAGGATTTTTCCCAGGAATTTCCCCAGGATGTGCTTTCCCAGAATTCTTTGGGATGTGTTTTCCTGGATTTCCCAGGATTTCCCCAGGATTGCCCCAGGATTTTCCTCAGGAATTTCTCACAAGTTTCCCAGGAGTTTTCCCAGGAATTTTCAGTTTCCCCAGGATTTTCTGCAGTTTTCCTAGTTTCGCAGGAACTTCCCTAGGACTTTCAGAGGATTTTCTCAGGCTTTTCCCAGGATTTCTCCAGAGATTTCCCAGTTTCCTTAGGATTTCCCAAGACATTCCCAGAATTTTTGCAGGATTTCCCAGGATTTTTCCCAGGAATTTCCCCAGGATGTGCTTTCCCAGAATTCTTTGGGATGTGTTTTCCTGGATTTCCCAGGATTTCCCCCAAGATTTCCCCCAGGATTTTTCCCAGGATTTCCTGGGAGCTTCTGCAGGATTTTTTCCCAGGATTTTCCCCAGTTTCCCCAGTATCCCCGGTGTCCCCGCCCCTGCAGGTGCTGGTGTTCGTGCACTCGCGGAAGGAGACGGGCAAGACGGCGCGGGCGATGCGGGACCTGTGCCTGGAGAAGGACACGCTGGGGCTGTTCCTGCGCGAGGGCTCCGCCCTCCACTGAGGTGCTGCGCACCGAGGCCGAGCAGTGCAAGGTGAGAAACGGGGGATCCTGAGGGAAATGGGAATCCTGAGGGGAAAAGGGGAAATCCTGAGGGAAAAGGGAAATCCTGAGGGAAAGTGGGGAATCCCAAAAGAGTAAAGGGGGAAATCCCGAGGGGAAAGGGGGAAATCCTGAGGGGAAAATGGGGAATCCTGAGGGAAATGGGGAAAAAACAGGGGGAAAAGGGGGATCCTGAGGGAAAATGGGGAATCCTGAGGGGAAATGGGGGAAAATCCCGAGGGAAAGGGGAAATCCTGAGGGAAAATGGGGAATCCTGAGGGGAAATGGGGAAAACGGGGGAAAAGGGGAATCCTGAGGGGAAAGGGGGATCCTGAGGGGACAGGGGGAATTCTGAGGGAAAATGGGGAATCCTGAGGGGAAATGGGGAAAAACGAGGGGAAAAGGGGATCCTGAGGGGAAAAGGGGATCCTGAGGGGAAAGGGGGATCCTGAGGGGAAAGGGGAATTCTGAGGGGAAATGGGAAAAGCGGGGAAAGGAGCATCCTTGAGATGAAAGGGGGAAAATAGAGGGGAAAAGGGGAGAATCCTGAGGGAAATGGGGAAAAATGGGGGGAAAAGGGGGAATCCTGAGGGGAAAATGGGGAAATCCTGAGAGGAAAAAATGGGGGGGAATCTTGAGGGGAAAATGGGAAATCCTGAGGGAAAGGAGGAATCCTGAGGGGAAAAGAGGGAAATCCTGAGGGGAAATCGGGGGGGAAAAAGGGGAAATCCTGTGGGGGAAAGGGAATCCTGAGAGGAAAAGGGGAAAAATCCAGGGAAAGAGAGGAAATCCTGAGGGTTTAAAAGGGAAAAAATCCCAAAAGGAAAAGCGAGGGGAAATCCTGAGGGGAAAAAATGGGGGAATTCTGAGGGGGAAAGGGGGAATCCTGAGGGATAAAGGGGAATCCTGAGGGAAGAATGGGAATCCTTTGGGATTTGTTTTCTGGAATTCTCTGGGATGTCTTTTCCTGGAATTCTTTGGGATGTGTTTACTGGAATTCTCTGGGATGTCTTTTCCTGGAATTCTCTGGGATGTTTCCCACAGAACCTGGAGCTGAAGGATCTCCTCCCCTACGGCTTTGCCATCCATCACGCCGGGATGACGCGCGTGGACCGGACACTGGTGGAGGATCTGTTCGCTGACAAACACATCCAGGTGGGAGCAGAATTCCAGAGGGAATTCTGGGATAAAATCCCAGTTTGGGGTAAAATTGGGATCCAGCTCATCCTGGTGTGGAAGAGAGCAGGAATTTTCCTGAAGGATTGAGGAGATGAAAGTGGATTTTTTTGGGGTTTTGAAGGTTGAGATTGTCTGGGAAAGGCAGGTGGGGAAAGGGAATTGGGCACCAGGAAAAAGCTGGGAAATTTGGAATGAGGAAAAGGGGATTTCCTGAGAAATTTGGAACCAGGAAAAGGAGATTTTCTGGGAAATTGGAATGAGGAAAAGCAGATTTCCAGGGGAATTTCCTGCTAAATGGAAAGCAAAGGATTTTCCCAGAAAGTTCCCATTGTTCTCTGGTGTTTCCAGTGCTCGGCTATCAGGACATTCCCACTTTGTCCCTTCTCCAAAGCATTTCCAGCCATTGCCTGCCCTTGGGAAGAGGTTCCTGGCTGGGTTTGAAGTTCCTGGTTGTACTTGGAGGTTTCTGGTTGTACTTGGAGGTTCCTGGTTGTACTTGGAGGTTCCTGGTTGTACTTGGAGGTTCCTGATTGGATTTGAGAGTTCCTGGTTGGATTTGGAGATTTCTGGCTGGATCTGAAGGTTCCTCCTGGATATGATCCCTGGTTTTAGGTGGATTTGAAGGTTCCTGGTTGGATTTGATCCCTGTTTCTATTTGGATTTGGAGGTTCCTGCTGGACCTGATCCCTGGTTTGGGGCATATTTTGAGGTTTTTTTGAGTGGATTTGAAAGTTCCTGGTTGGATTTGGAGGTTCCTGCTGAATCTGATCCTTGGTTTTGAATGGATTTTGAGGTTTCTTGGTCTGTTTGGAGGTTTCTGGTTGGATTTGGGGGTTCCTGGTGGATTTGAATGTTCCTGGTTGGATTTGGAGATTTCTGACTGGATTTAGAGGTTCCCGGCTGGATCTGATTCCTGGTTTTGGGTGGATTTTGAGGTTTTTGAGTGAATTTGAAGGTTCCTGACTGGATTTGGAGATTCCTGGCTAAGTTTGATCCCTGGTTTTGGATGGATTTGGAGGTTCCTGGATTTGAAGGTTTCTTAGTGGATTTGGAGGTTCCTGAGTGGATATGGAGGTTCTTGGGTGGATCTAATCCCTGTTTCTGGTTGGATTTGGAGATTCCTGCTGGATCTGATCTCAGTTCTCCTGCAGGTCCTGGTGTCCACAGCCACGCTGGCCTGGGGTGTGAACCTGCCGGCGCACACGGTGATCATCAAGGGCACGCAGGTGTACAGCCCGGAGAAGGGGCGCTGGACTGAGCTGGGGGCGCTGGACATCCTGCAGGTGGGACCTGGGGACATCCTGGGACCTTCCCGGCCCCAAATCCCAGGGAAAATCCTGGGTGGGGTTTCCTCTGTGCTCCTCATTCCTCCCACTCTTGTAGGATTGGAGGAGGGGGGAAAATTCCAAAGGAATTCCATGCCCAAATCCTTCCAGACAATTCCTCAGGAATTTCATGCCCAGATCCTTCCAGATAATTCCTCAGGAATTCCATACCCGGATCCTTCCAGACAATTCCAAAGGAATTCCATGGCCAGATCTTTCCAGATAATTCCTCAGGAATTCCATGCCCAGATCCTTCCAGATAATTCCTTAGGAATTCCATGCCCAGATCCTTCCAGACAATTCCTCGGGAATTCCACGCCCACATCCACTTGGGAGAATTTCATGCCCACATCCTCCTAAAATAATTCTTCAAGAATTCCTTTCCAGATCCACCTGAGACAATTCCTCAGGAATTCCTTGTCCAGATCCACTTGAGATAATTCCTCAAGAATTCCCTGCCTACACCCATCCCAAACCCACCTGAGACAATTCTTTGCCCAAACCCACCTGAGACAATTCCTTGCCCAAATCCATCCCAGATAGTTCCTCAATTCCATGCCCAGACCCTCCTGAGATAATCCCTCAAGAATTTGTTGCCCAGATGCACCTGAGACAATTCCTCAAGAATTTCATGCCCAGAGCCACCTGAGACAATCCCTCAAGAGTTCCATGCCCAGACCTCTCCCAGATGATTCCATGCCCAGGTCCTCCTGAGATAATTCCTCAAGAATTCCTTGGCCAGACCCTTCCCAGATATTTCCTCAAGAATTCCTTGTCTAGACCCACCTGAGATAATTCCTGAAGAGTTCCTTGTCCAGATCCCCCTGAGATAATTCCATGCTCAGACCCTCCTGAGATACTTCCTCAAGAGTTCCATGCCCAGATTCTTCCAGATAATTCCTCAAGAAATCCATTCCCAGTCCCATCCTGGATGATTCCTTGCCCAGATCCTCCTGAGATAATTCCTCAAGTATTCCTTGCTCAAACCGACCTGAGATAATTCCTGAAGAATTCCTTGCTCAGATCCACCTGAGATAATTCCATGCTCAGACCCTCCTGAGATAATTCCTCAAGAATTCCATGACCAGATCCTCCTGAGACAGTTCCTCCAGAATTCCTTGGCCAGACCTTCCCAGATAATTCCTCAAGAATTCCCTGCCTGGACCCATCCCAGATGATTCCGTGCCCAGATCCCCCTGCCATAATTCCTTCTCCAAACCCCCTGTGAAGAATTCCAAGATTCCTGAGCCGTTTTTTGCTGGTTCCAGATGTTGGGCCGTGCCGGGAGGCCCCAGTATGACACGAAAGGAGAGGGAATTCTAATCACCTCCCATGGAGAGCTCCAGTATTACCTGTCCCTGCTCAACCAGCAGCTGCCCATCGAGAGCCAGATGGTGGCCAAGCTCCCAGACATGCTCAACGCCGAGGCTGTGCTCGGCAACGTCCAGAACGCCAAGGTCGGCCGGAACTCCCGGTTTTCCATAGGGATCTGTGGCCGTGGTTCTGCCCCAGGGTGGGGATTTTGGGGTGTTGAGGGTGTTCTTGGAAGAGTTTTTGGTGTGGGAGTGGAAAATAAGGGAAAAATCCAGGGGTGTTTTAAGGTTAATTCATTAGGGTTTATAACATCCTGAATGTTTTCCGGGAGCTGGGGAAGGAGGAGAGGAAAGGGAATTGGGCACCAGGAAAAGCAAATTTCCTGAAAACTAGAGGCAAAGAAAAGCAGATTTCCTGGGAATTAGGGGCAAGGAAAAGCAGATTTGCTTGGAATTAAGGACCAGGACAAGCAGCTTCCTGGGAAATTTGGGGCGAGGGAAAACAGATTTCTTGGGAAATTTGGGACCAGGAAAAGCAGATTTCCCAGGAAATTCAGAACCTAGAAAAGCAGATTTCCTGAGATATTTGGAAGCATTGAAAAAGCAGATTTTCTTGGGAGTTATGAACAGGAAAAGCAGCTTTCTTGGGAAATTTGGGGCAAGAAAAAGCAGATTTCCTGGACAATTTAAAGCAGAAAAGGCAGATATCCTTGGGAATTACAAACAGGAAAAGCAGCTTTCCTGGGAATTAGGGACTAGAAAATGCAGCTTTCCTGGGAATTTTGAGTGCTAGGAAAAACAGTTTTTCTGAAATTTTAGAATGAGGAAAAGCAGGTTTTGTGGGATATCTGGCACCAGGAAATCCGTTTTGCCTGCATTTCCTGACTGTTTTGTGGGATTTCCATTCTGGAGCTCCCTGGTGTGCTGGGGTGTCCCTGGGCTCAGGCAGGATTTGGGAATTGTGCAGGACGCCGTGAACTGGCTGGGCTACACCTACCTGTACATCCGCATGCTGCGCTCGCCCACGCTCTACGGCATCTCCCATGACGACCTGAAGGCCGACCCGCTCCTGGAGCAGCGGCGCCTGGACCTCGTCCACACTGCTGCGCTCATGCTCGACAAGAACAACCTGGTCAAGTACGACAAGAAAACCGGCAATTTCCAGGTGGGATGGCGGGAAAAATGGGAATTTCTGGGTGGGATGGTAAGAAAAATGGGGACTTCCAGGTGGGAGGGGGGAAAATTGAGATTTCTGGGTGGGAGGGGGAAGAATGGGAATTTCTGGATGGGATGGTGGGAAAAAAAAAGGGTGTTTCTGGATGGAATGGAGGAAAAAATGGGAATTTCTAGGTGGGAGTGGAATAAAAAAAGGGGATTTCTAGGTGGGATTGTAAAAAATGGGAATTTCTAGGTGGGAAGGCAGAAAAAACCAGGAATTTCTTGGTAAGAGGGGAAAAAATGGGAACTTCTAGGTGAGATAGTGAAAGAAAAAGGAGATTTCTAGGTGGGGTGGCAAAAAAATGGGGATTTGTCAGTGAGATGGCAGAAAAAAGGAGAATTTCTAGATGGGATGGTTAAAAAAAAAAGACCTTTCTAGGTGGGAGGAGGAAAATGGGAATTTCCTGACCATTCCTGTGGTTTATCCTGGCCGTTCCCATGGTTTATCCTGGCCGTTCCTGTGGTTTATCCTGGCTGTTCCCATGGTTTATCCCAGTTGTTCCCGTGGTTTATCCTGGCCGTTCCCATGATTCATCCTGGCCGTTCCCATGGTTTATCCCAGTTGTTCCTGTGGTTTATCCCATTCCTGTGGCTTATCCTGACTGTTCCCACTGTTTCCCGGCTGTCCCGGCAGGTGACAGAGCTGGGCCGCATCGCCAGCCATTACTACATCACCAACGAGACGGTGCAGACGTACAACCAGCTGCTGAAACCCACCCTGAGTGAGATCGAGCTCTTCCGCGTCTTCTCCCTGTCCTCCGAGTTCCGCAACATCACCGTGCGCGAGGTATGGGCACGGGCAACAGCCACCACCAGAGATAACCCACCAGACAGCACCCAACAGCCATCACCCAACATAACCCAACAGACAATACCCAACACCCGACAACAGCCATCACCCAACACTCAACACCCATCACCCAATGACACCCAACAGCCATCACCAATGACATCCAACAGCACCCAACAGCCATCACCCAACAACACCCAATAGTCATCATCCAACACCAAACAACACCCAACAAAACCCAGCAGCTGTCACTCAACACCCAACATCCGTCACCCAATAGCCAACACCCAACAGCCATCACCAGCAACATCCATCACCCAACAGTCACCACCAACACCATCCAACTGCTAACACCCAACAGCCATCACCCAATACCAACCATCCAACATCATCCAAGAGCCACCATTACCCAAACACCCAACACTTAGCACCCAACAGCCATCAATCAATACTCAACAACAGCCAACATCCAGCACTCAACACTTGACATCTAGCAGCCAGCAGCCAAGATTCAACACCCAACATCAAACATCCAACACCAACAGCCACCAGTCAAAACTCAACAATACCCAGCTCCAGCACCCAACACCCAACACTCAATAACACTCTTTTGACACCCAACACCAACCAAAAGTCAACAACCAACACCCAACAACTGCAACCAACACTCAACACCAGCAACCACCAACCAACACCCAGCAACAACCAGGAACCAACGCCCAGCACCGACACCCAACTCCAACAGCCATGCCCAACAGCCATCAATCAACACTCAACATCTAACACCCAACAACAGCCAACACCCTATAACCAACATCCAACAGCCGCACACCAACTCTCAAAAACACTCAGCACTAATGGAAAACCAACACTCAACACAACATCCACCAACCAAACACCAAACACCCACAACTGGTAACGTCCAACACCTAACGTTCGACCCCCAACACCAACCAAAAACCAGCAGCCAGCAATCACACCCTACCCCAACACCAACATCCAACACCCAACTGCAACATCGAACTCCCAGTGAAATCCATAGATTTAGCATGTGCATCCGTAACATTTCAGGATGCGCATCCAAATCTGCCTTTCCTCACAGATTTCCAGTGTGGGCGGGTTTAGTTCCTTCAGGAGTTGGAATTCCCTCTACCCCAGTCATGGATTCAGTTCTCCTGGAGGGAATTTTTGCTTGGAGAGACCCCAGACCCTTTCTCAGCTCCCTGGGGATCTTCCAGTGAAGGCGGGGAAAGTGTTTTGACAAATTTTTGGAGAGAGATTGGGAAAAGTCAGGAAAACCTGGAATTTGTGGGTGCTGCAGAGCCATCCCAGAGGGATCATCCCACCCTCCATCCCTGTTTTCCCCAGGAGGAGAAGCTGGAGCTGCAGAAGCTTCTGGAGCGAGTCCCCATCCCGGTGAAGGAGAGCATCGAGGAGCCCAGTGCCAAGGTGAGCCCTGCTGGTAATTCCCAGCAGGAATTCTACTCCCTTTCCTCTCTGGGATGTCCTGGATGGGGCTGGGAGGCTCAGAGGGATCTGGGAGATCCATGGGATTGATGGGAGGCTGGAAAATGGGAATGGGAGAAGGAAGTTGAGAGCCAGGAAAAGCAGCTTTCTGGAAAATTGGGCACCAGGAATAGCAGCTTTTTTGGGAAATTTGGTATCAGAAAAAGCAACTTTCCCAGGAAACCGAGTATCAGGAAAATCAACTTTCCTGAGAAATTAGGAACCAGGAAAAACAACTTTCCTGGGAAATTAGGGGCAAGGAAAAACAGCTTTTCTGGGAATTTGGAATGAGGATATGCAGCTTCTCTTGGAAATTTGGGGCAAGGAAAAGCAGATTTCCTTGGGAATTATGTACAGGAAAAGCAGCTTTTCTGGGAAATTTGGAATGAGGAAAAACAGTTTTCCTTGGGAATTAAGCACCAGGAAAAGGAAGTTTCCTGGGATATTCCCTGAGAGCTTTTCTGTCACCATTCCCAGATCAACGTCCTGCTCCAGGCCTTCATCTCACAGCTGAAGCTGGAGGGATTCGCCCTCATGGCTGACATGGTCTACGTCACCCAGGTGAGCCAGAATTCCTTCAGAACTCCCTCGGAATTCCCAGGGGGATTGGCCCACAAAGGCTGGATTTGGAAAGCTGGGAATCAGCTGCTCCATTCTGGCCAGGACATGGCCATTCCCACCACAAAAATTGAGTTTTTGGGCAAAAATTCCCCCTGGGAGTCAGAGCTGGGAGTGTCAGGAAGCTCTGGGTGGGAATGGAAGCTCCCAGTTTGTGTCCCAGTAATTCCATGTGAGAAAATGGCAGCAAAACCTTGGAATTTGGGAATCAACAGCTGCTCCTCTCAGAGGTGTTTGGTGTGGGAAGTCCTGAATTATTGTTCCATGCTTTGAAAAGGAAAGGTGGGACAAGGTTTGGAATGACAGGATAAGAGGGAATGGCTTCATGGGAGAAAGTGGGATTTGGATGAGATTTTGGGAAGGAAGTCCTGGCTGGGATGGAATTCCCAGAGGAGCTGGGGTTGTCCCTGGATCCCTGGAAGTGCCCAAGGCCAGGCTGGAGCATCCTGGGACTGTGGGAAGTGTATGGGATTGAAGAATGCGATACCAATTGAAACGACTCTGGGATTCCATGTAGAGATTTAGATCGGATTTTGGGAAGGAATTCTCCTTTTGGGGTGGGCAGGGGCTGGGATGGAATTCCCAGAGCACCTGGGATCCCTGGAGTGCCCAAGGCCAGGTTGTGGGAAGTGTGGGACCCATGGTGAGACTGGGAGAACATTGGGGTCCCTTCCACCCCAAACCATTCTGGGATTCCATGTGGAGATTTGGGTGGGATTTTGGGAAGGAATTCCTCCCTGGGAGGGGCTGGGATGGAATTCCCAGAGCAGCTGGGATCCCTGGAAGTGCCCAAGGCTGACGCTGCGGGATGGCACCGGCTGGGGTGACACCAGTTGGGATTTTGGGTCCCTCCCACCCCAGACCCCTGGAGGCTGGCCCAGGGTTGGGATGAGAATTTGGGAATGGCTGGGATGTGCCCCCAGCACCTTTTCCTGTGCCGCAGTCGGCTGGGAGGCTGATGAGAGCCATCTTTGAGATCGTCCTGAACCGCGGCTGGGCCCAGCTCACCGACAAGACCCTCAACCTCTGCAAGATGATCGACAAGCGCATGTGAGTCCTGGCTCCTCAGAATCCCCAAATCCCCGCTGCTCCCGGTGTCCCCTGAGCCCCAGGCTGTCCCCACAGGTGGCAGTCCATGTGTCCCCTGCGCCAGTTCAAGAAGCTGCCTGAGGAGGTGGTGAAGAAGATCGAGAAGAAGAATTTCCCCTTCGAGCGCCTCTACGACCTCAACCACAACGAAATCGGTGCTGAAACGGGCCAAAATCCCCCAGATCTGGGATGGGGAGGAATTCGGGATCATGGCATGGGAAAATCCCCCAAATCTGGGTTAAAATCCCCTGAATCCAGCTTAAAATCCCCCAAATCTGAGTTAAAATCCCCTGAATTCAGGTTAAAATCCCCCAAATCAAGGTTAAAATCCCCTAAATCTGGGTTAAAATCCCCCAAATCTGGGTTATAATCCCCTAAATCAGGGTTATAATCCCATGATTCCAGGATAAAACCCCCCAAAACCAGGCTAAAATCCTCTCAAATCCAGGCTAAAATCCTCTCAAATCCAGGCTAAAATCCCCCAAATCCAGGCTAAAATCCCCCAAATCCAGGCTAAAAGCCCCCAAATCCGGGCTAAAATCTCCCAAATTTGGGTTAGAATGCCCTGAATTCAGGCTAAAATCCCCCAAATTTCTCCAGGATATTCCCTCAGAAACGCGGGAATTTCAGTCAGAAATGGGAAAATTTCTCCTGGATTTTCCCTCAGAAAAAGGGGAATTCCTCCCGGATTTCTTCTCAGAAATGGGGGAATTTCTCCCAGATTTCCTTCAGAAATGGGGAATTCATCCCAGATTTTCCCTGAGAAATAGGGAAATGTCCCCTCAGAAATGGAGGAATTCCTCCAGGATTTCCCCTCAGAAATCTCTCTAGGTGTCAGATCCCCTCCCTGTCCCAACCCCGCTCCTTTGGGATCTGCCCGACCAACCCTGTTCCCTTGCTCACCCTTGCCCCCAGGGGAGCTGATCCGGATGCCCAAGATGGGCAAGACCATCCACAAGTACGTGCACCTGTTCCCCAAGCTGGAGCTGTCGGTGCACCTGCAGCCCATCACGCGCTCCACGCTCAAGGTGGAGCTCACCATCGCCCCGACTTCCAGTGGGACGAGAAGGTGGGGCCGGGACGGGGATTGGGAGGGGAAATGGGGGAAAGGGGGTGGGAGAGGGAATCATGAGGGGAAATGGGGATATGGGGAATGGGGGTGGGAATCGTGAGGGAAATGGGGGATATGGGGGAATGGGGGTGGGAATCGTGAGGGGAAATGGGGGAAAGGGGGTGGGGAGAGGGAATCGTGAGGGGAAATGGGGGAAAGGGGGTGGGGAGAGGGAATCGTGAGGGAAATGGGGATAGGGGGAATGGGGGTGGGAATCGTGAGGGAAATGGGGAATTCAAGGGGTGGGGAGAGGGAATCGTGAGAGGAAATGGGGATAGGGGGAATGGGGTGGGAATCGTGAGGGAAATGGGGAAAGGGGGGTGGGGAGAGGGAATCGTGAGGAAATGGGGATATGGGGAATGAGGGTGGGAATCGTGAGGGAACTGGGGGAAAGGGGGTGGGGAGAGGGAAGTGTGAGGGAAATGGGGGATAGGGGGAATGGGGGTGGGAATCATGAGGGGAAATGGGGGATAGGGGGAATGGGGGTGGGAATCGTGAGGGAAATGGGGGATGGGGAATGGGGGTGGGAATTGTGAGGGGAACTGGGGAATTCAAGGGGTGGGAGAGGGAAATTGTGAGGGAAATGGTGGATATGGGGGAATGGGGGTGGGAATCGTGAGGGGAAATGGGGAATTCAAGGGGTGGGGAGAGGGAATTGTGAGGGAAATGGTGGATATGGGGAATGGGGGTGGGAATCGTGAGGGAAATGGGGAATTCAAGGGGTGGGGAGAGGGAATCGTGAGAGGAAATGGGGGATAGGGGGAATGGGGGTGGGAATCGTGAGGAAATGGGGATAGGGAGTGGGAGAGGGAATCATGAGGGGAAATGGGGGATAGGGGGAATGGGGGTGGGAATCGTGAGGGGAAATGGGGGAAAGGGGTGGGGAGAGGGAATCGTGAGGGGAAATGGGGGATATGGGGAATGGGGAGGGAATCATGAGGGGAAATGGGGAAGGGGGAATGGGGGTGGGAATCGTGAGGGAAAATGGGGAGTTCTGGTGGTGGAGAGAGGGAATTGCAAGGGGAAATGGGGAGTTTTGGGGGTGAGGTGGGAATTGTGAGGGAAAATGGGGAATATGGGGGTGGGGTTCCGAATTGTGAGGAAAATAGGGAATTCTGGGGGTGAGGAGTGGGAATCCTGTGGAGAAAATGCCCTAATTGGAGGGAAAAGTGGGATTTATTGGGCTGTATTGTGAAAATTGTGAGGGAAAATGGGGAATTCTGGGGCTGGGATATGGAAATCACTAGGGAAAAATGCCCTGGTTGTGGAGAGAAATGGCATCTGTGGGGCTGGATTGTGAAAATCATGAGGGGAAAATGCCCTGGTTGCAGGGGGAGAAGATTGGATTTATGGGGTTGGACTGTGGGAATCATGATGGAAAACGGGGAATTCTGGAGGTGAGGTGTGGAAATCATGACAGAGAAAGGCCCTGAGTGGAGGGAAAAATGGGATTTATGGGGCTGGATTGTGAAAATCATCAGGGGAAAATGCCCTGGTGGGGGAAAATCAGAAAACCTGAAGTTCAGTCACAAAAACCACGAGGGAAAGCACAATCCTGGGGCGAAAAGGAACCATTTTGGATCCAGAACACTTGGAACTGTGAGGGCTGCGACAGGGAATTGAGAATTTTCCTCTTTTTTTTTTCCAGGTTCATGGCTCCTCAGAGGCCTTCTGGATCCTGGTGGAGGACGTGGACAGCGAGGTGATCCTGCACCACGAGTATTTCCTGCTCAAGGCCAAATATGCCCAGGATGAGCACCTGGTGACATTCTTTGTGCCCGTCTTCGAGCCCCTGCCTCCCCAGTATTTCATCAGGGTGGTGTCTGACCGCTGGCTCTGTGAGTGCCCAATTTCCAGGGGTTTATTCCTGGTTTTTCCTGGGGTTTATTCCTATTTTTCCTGGAGTTTATTTTTATTTTTCATGGGATTTATTCCTATTTTTTCATGGGGTTTATTCCAGGTTTTATGGCTCTGTGAGTGCCCCTTTTCCAGGGGTTTATTCCTGGCTTTTCCTGGGGTTTATTCCTATTTTCATGTGATTTATTCTTATTTTTCATGGGATTTTTTCCTGTTTTTTCATGGGATTTACTCCAGGTTTTATGGCTCTGTGAGTGCCTCTTTTCCAGGGGTTTATCCCTGGTTATTCCTGGGATTTATTCCTGGTTTTTCCTGGGATTTATTCCAGGTTTTATGGTTCTGTGAGTGCCCCTTTTCCAGGAGTTTATTCCTGGATTTTCTTGGGTTTATTCCAGGTTTTTCCTGGGATTTATTCCAGGTTTTATGGCTCTGTGAGTGCCCCTTTTTATCCCTTTATATTTTTTATCCCCTCTCCCAAACCTTTGGAATCTATTTTTTATACATTTGAGATCTATTTCTTATCCCTTCTCCTAAACCTTTGGAATCTGATTTTTATCCTCTCTCCCAAACCTTTGGAATCTGTTTATTATACATTTGAGATCTTTTTTTTATCCCTTCTCCCAAACCTTTGGGATCTGGTTTTTATCCCTTCTTCCAGAGCTTTGGAATCTGTTTTTTATCCCTTCTCCCAGACCTTTGGCATTCCAGGTTTATCCCTTCTCCCAAACCTTTGGAATCTGTTTTTTATACATTTGGGATCTGGTTTTTATTCCTTCTCCCAGAGCTTTCAGGTTCTGCGTTTATTCCTTCTCCCAAACCTTTGGAATCTGTTTTTTATATCTTTGGGATCTGGTTTTTATTCCTTCTCCCAGAGCTTTGGAATGTGTTTTTTATACCTTTGGGATCTGGTTTTTTCTCCCTTATCCCAGAGTTTGGCATTCCAGGTTTCTCCCTTCTCCCAGAGCTTTTAGGTTCTGCGTTTATTCCCTCTCCCAAACCTTTGGGATCCATTTTCCATCCCCTTCCCCTGCTTCCAAGCCCACAACCTCAACCCCATCTCTCTGTGACTCGCCCCCACGGCTCCAAAATCCAGGCATCCTTTGTGTCCCTCAGCCTGTGAGACGCAGCTGCCGGTGTCGTTCCGGCACCTGATCCTGCCGGAGAAGTACCCGCCTCCCACGGAGCTGCTGGACCTGCAGCCGCTGCCGGTGTCGGCGCTGCGCAACAGCGCCTTCGAGAGCCTCTACCAGGACAAGTTCCCCTTCTTCAACCCCATCCAGACACAAGGTGGGCCCCCAGCCCCACGGGGCTTCCTGGGGTTTGGTGGGGAATGGGGAATCCCGGAGTGCTGAGGGGGTTGGGGGTTTGGGGTTTCTGATGGGAGTTGAGGCTGTTCCTTCTTCTTATTGCACCTGGATTTCGTGGGATTTGGGATCTGTGGTTTATCCCATCACAGAATTTTGGGATCTGTGGATTATCCTCTATTCCCAGAGTTTTGGGATCCGTGGTTTATCCTGCCCCAGATAAACTGTGGTTTATCCCCCTTTCCCAGAGTTTTGGGATCTGCGGTTTATCCCATTCCCAGAGTTTTGGGACCTGTGGTTTATCCTGTCCCAGATAAACCGTGGTTTATCCCCCGTTCCTAGTGTTTTGGGATCTGTGGTTTATCCCATCCCAGAGTGTTTGGATCCGTGGTTTATCCCCATTTGCCAGAGTTTTTGGATCTGTGGTTTATCCCATCCCAGAACTTTGGGATCTGTGGTTTATCCTCTCTAGGAGTTTTGGGATCTGTGGTTTATCCCATCCCAGAGTATTGGGATCCATGGTTTATCCCCATTTGCCAGAGTTTTTGGGATCCATGGTTTATCCCATCCCAGAACTTTAGGATCTGTGGTTTATCCTCTCCAAGAGTTTTGAGATCCGTGGCTTATCCCATCCCAGAGTTTTGGAATCTGTGGTTTATCCGCTTTCCTGAAGTTCCTCTTGCCCAGGCTTGGCTCCAGGCCATATTTCCCATCCCATTCCTGAACTTTTACCAGAAATCCACAGGGAATTCTCCCTGAAACTGGGAATTTGCAGCTTCTTTAACAGTTCCTTCCCTGTGTAAATCCCAGTCTGAAATTCCCTAAGTTCTTTTTCCTGGAGCTCCTCTTGCTCAGGCCAGATCCAGGCCATGTCTCCACTACCGCATTCCCAATTTCTTTCCCCTAAATCCCTGGGAATTCTCCAATTTTCCCAGTGTTCAACACGGTGTACAACAGCGACGACAACGTTTTCGTGGGGGCTCCCACGGGCAGCGGGAAGACGATTTGCGCGGAATTCGCCATCCTCAGGATGCTGCTGCAGAACTCGGAGGGTCGCTGCGTCTACATCACCCCCATGGAGGCCCTGGCTGAGCAGGTGAACCCCAGAAATTCCCTGGGGATGGAAATTCCCAACCCAGCCCTCATTCCCTGGGGAAAACGCGGGGTTCACCCGCCCTGCTGCTGCTGGAGGGGGGTCAGAGGGAGTTTGGATGGAAGCACACGGATTTGAGGGGAATTGAGGGAATTGTCCCAATTTGAGGGAAATATGAGAAGAATTCAGTGGGAATTGCCTCAGTTTGAGGAGAAATTAGTGGGAATTGCCCCATTTGAATGGAATTTTGTGGGAATTGCCCCAGTTTGAGGAGAATTTGGGGGTAATTGCCCGAATTTGGTAGGAATTGCCCCAGTTAGAGCAAAGTATGAGGAATTTGGTAGGAATTGCCTGAATTTGGAGGGAATTGCCCCAGTTTGAGAAGAATTTGGTGGGAATTGCCCCAGTTTGAGGGAAATATGAGGGGAATTTGATGATAATTACTCTAATTTTCAGGAGAATTTGGTAGGAATTGCCTGAATTTGGTGGGGATTGCCCCAATTTGAGGGAAATATGAGGAATTTGGTGGGAATTATCCCAATTTGAGGAGAATTTGATAAGAATTGCCCAAATTTCTGCAAAATATGAGGGGAATTTGGTGGAATTGTCCCAATTTGAGGAGAAATATGAGGCAGATTTGGTAAGAATTGCCCTATTTTGCGGGGAATTCGGCTGAAACCTCCCCAATTTGAGGAGAAATTGGTGGGAATTGCCTGAAATTTGGTGGGAATTGCCCCAGTTTTAGGGGAATTTGGTGGAATTGCCCAAATTTGAGGGAAATATGAGGGGAATTTGGTGGAAATTGATCCAGTTTGAGGGAATTTTGTGGGAATCTCTCCTATTTTGGGGATCACACCACCACTCCTGTGTGAATTCCGGATAAACCTGTTGTGAGCCGCCCCGATTCGAGGCCAATCCCCATTTTCCTGGTGCAGGTTTTCATGGATTGGTACGAGAAATTCCAGGAGCGCCTCAACAAGAAGGTGGTGCTGCTCACGGGGGAGACCAGCACGGACCTGAAGCTGCTGGGAAAGGGGAACATCATCATCAGCACCCCGGAGAAGTGGGACATCCTGTCCCGCCGCTGGAAGCAGCGCAAGAACGTGCAGAACGTCAACCTGTTCATCGTGGATGAAGTGCACCTGATCGGGGGCGAGAACGGGGTGAGAGCCTGGGGATGGGGTGGGGATGGGGCCAGCCCAGAGTGGGAGATCCCCAGTGGGATTAGAGAAGATTTTTCCTGGATGGGAATTGCTCCAATGGGATGGGATTCTTGGGATCCATGGGATGGGATGGGAGGTGTCCATGTCTTGGGAAGGTCAGAAGGGGTTTCCATGGGGAAAAGTCCTGATCCCGCTCCTGATCCCACTCCTGAGCCTGATCCTGCTCTTGATCTGATCCTGTCCTGATCCTGTTCCACTTCCTGCTCCTGATCCCAGTCTCGATCCCACTCCTGATCCCATTTCTGATCCCGCTTCTGATCCCATTCCCAATCCTGCTCCTGATCCCATTTCTGATGCTGCTCCTGATCCCGCTCTCAAACCCGCTCTTGGTCCTGGTCTTGGTCCCGCTCCTGATCCCACTCCTGAGCCTGAGCCTGATCCTGCTCTTGATCTGATCCTGTCCTGATCCTGTTCCACTTCCTGCTCCTGATCCCAGTCTCGATCCCACTCCTGATCCCATTTCTGATCCCACTCCTGATCCCATTCCCAGTCCTGCTCCTGATCCCACTCCTGATCCCATTCCTGTGCCCATTTTCTCCCACAGCCCATGCTGGAGGTGATCTACTCATGTGTGCACTACAGCAGGAGGGGTTTCCATGAGATCTCATCCCATTCCCAATCTCATTCCTGTTCCCATTTCCCCACAGCCTGTGCTGGAGGTGATCTGCTCACAGATCCCACTCCTGATCCCATTCCCAATCCCATTTCTCCCCCACAGCCCATGTTGGAGGCAATCTCGCGCATGCGCTACATCAGAAGGGGTTTCCATGGGATCTTATCCTGTTCCTAATCCCATTCTCTATCCTATTTTTCCCCACAGCCGGTGCTGGAGGTGATCTGCTCGCAGATCCCATTCCCATTTCTCCCACAGCTTGTGCTGGAGGTGATCTGCTTGCAGATCCCATTCCTGATCCCATTTCCATTCCCATTTCACCCACAGCCTGTGCTGGAGGTGATCTGCTCACGCATGCACTACATCAGAAGGGGTTTCCATGGGATCTTATCCCGTTCCCAATCCCATTCTCTATCCGATTTTCCCCACAGCCCGTGCTGGAGGTGATCTGCTCGCGCATGCGCTACATTTCGTCGCAGATTGAGCGGCCGATCCGCATCGTGGCGCTCAGCTCGTCGCTGTCCAACGCCAAGGACGTGGCGCACTGGCTGGGCTGCAGTGCCACAGCCACCTTCAACTTCCACCCCAACGTGCGCCCCGTGCCCCTGGAGCTGCACATCCAGGTGGGGACCCTGGAGAATCCCTTGGGATCATTGGGAGCTCTTGTTTAATTAACTCTTGGCCATAATCCTTTGGGATCATTGGTAATTCTTGTTATTGTCAATTCTTGCCTAATTAATCCTTGGCCATTATCCCTGGGATCGTTGGAAACTCTTGGCTGATCAATCCTTTGGGAAGTCCCTTGGGATCGTTGGGAACTCTCATTTAATTAATTCTCGGCTATAATCCTTTGGGACCGTTGGTAATTCTTGCTATTTTCAATTCTTGCCTAATTAATCCTTGGTGAAATCCTTTGGGATCATTGGTAACTCTTGGCTGATCAATCCTTGGTAAAATCCTTTGGGATTGTTGGGAACTCTTGGCTGATTAATTCTTGGCTATAATCCTTTGGGATATTTGGTAATTCTTGTTATTGTCAATTCTTGCCTAATTATTCATAATTATCCTTTGGGATTATTGGTAACTCTCAGCCTTGGTAATAATCCCTTGGGGTTGTTGGTAACCCTTGTTTAATTAATCCTTGGTAAAATCCCTTGGGATCATTAGTAATTCTTGTCTAATTAATTCTTGGAAAAATCCTTTGGGATCATTGGTAACTCTTGCCTAGTTAATTCTTCGCATCATTGTTATTTCTTGCCTAATTAATTCTTGGCGAAATTCTTTGGGATCATTAGTAATTCTCGTCTGATTAATCCTTGACCATAATCCCTTGGGATTGTTGGTAACTGTTGGTTAATTAATCCTTGGTAATAATCCCTTGGTTCTGTTGGGAGCTCTTGTTATTGTCAATTCTTGGCTAATTAATTCTTGGTGGAAATCCTTTGGGATCATTGGTAACTCTTGTCTAATTAATCCTTGGAGAAATCCCTTGGGATCATCAGTTATTCTTGCCTAATTAATTATTGGCCATAATCTCTTGGGATTGTTGGTAGCTTTTGTTTAATTAATACTTGGTAGTAATCCTATGGGATCAGTGGTAATTCTTGTTTAATTAATCCTTGGAAAAAGCCTTTGGGATCATTGGTGACTCTTGTTTAATTAGTCCTTGGTAATTATCCTTTGGGATTGTTGGTTTGGGATTGGAATTAGGATTGGGATTGGGTGGAATAAAATTCAGATTGGGGTTGGCCATTGGCCACCAATACAAGGATCGATCATGATCATGTCATAATTTGGTGAATTTTCTGGCATTTCCCACCAGTTTGGCAGGAAATCCTTTGGGATTCAGTGGGATTGGATGGGATTGGGATGAATGGGATGGATGAGATTCAGATTGGAATTTGCCATTTCTAACCAATACAAGGATAAATCATTACCATTTTTAAGCCAGATTTAAGCAAATTTTCCAGCATGTCCCACCAGTTTGGCAGGGAATCCTTTGGGGTTCAGCTGGATTTGGGATTTTTGGCAGGGTTTCAACATCAGCCACACGCAGACACGGCTGCTGTCCATGGCCAAACCCGTGTACCACGCCGTGATGAAACACTCGCCCAAAAAACCCGTCCTGGTCTTCGTCCCATCCCGCAAACAGACGCGGCTCACGGCCATCAACATCCTGACCACGTGCGCCTCCGACGTGCAGCGCCACAGGTGGGGATGGGCTGGGGCTGCAGAGGCACCAGGGATGGGGTTTGGGGCTGCACAGGGACCAAGGATGGGGTTTGGGGTTGGAGAGTGACCAGGGATGGGGAATTCCTGAGGGAGCTGAGAGGATTTGGCCTGGAGAAGAGGGGAATCATGGGGTGGGATGGGGATGGGATGGCACAGGAGATCCCAAAGGCCCTTCCCAAGAGGAACAATGGCCGCATCCCCACCAGGTTCCTGCACTGTGCCGAGAAGGACCTGGTGCCGTACCTGGAGAAGCTGAGCGACCCCACGCTGAAGGAGACGCTGGTGAGCGGGGTCGGGTACCTGCACGAGGGGCTGACGGCCATGGAGCGGCGCGTGGTGGAGCAGCTCTTCAGCTCCGGTGAGAGCCTGCGGGGCGGGGTGGGATTGGGATGGGATCAAGATTGGGGTTGGGATCAGGATTGGGGTTGGGATCAGGATTGGGGTTGGGATAAGAGTTTGGGATTGGGACCTGGGGTGGCGATTTAGGATTGGGATTGGCATTGGGATTGGGATAGAGATTGGGATTGGGGTGGGATGGGATTGATGGGATGGGATTGACGGGATGGGATCCGTAAGATCCCCTGCCCAAGTGCCCCAGTCCCAGCTCTGTCCCTGAGCCCGTGCCCTCGCTGTCCCAGGAGCCGTGCAGGTGATGGTGGCCTCGCGCAGCCTCTGCTGGGGCATGAGCATCTCAGCGCACCTGGTGATCATCATGGACACGCAGTACTACAACGGCAAGATCCACGCGTGAGCAGAACCCCGCCCCTGGGGGGATTGGGGTGGGATGGGGTTGGGATTGGGAATGGGAATGGATTGAGATCAAGTTTGGGATTGGAATTGGGATGGGGTTGGGGTAGGATTGAGATAGGATTGGGATGGAGTTGGGATTGGGATGGGATAGGATTGGGACTAGGACTGGGACTGGGATTGGGATAGGATTGGGGATTAAGATTGGGGTTGGGATGGGATTGAGATTGGTATTGGGAATGCAATTGATATTTGGATTGGGATGGGATGGAATCAAAAGGCTCACAGGGATCAGTGAGATTGGATGGGATGGATGGGATTTGGACTGGGATTGGGATTGGGATTGGATTAGTTTGAATTTGAGATTGGGATCCCACATGGGATGGATGAGATGGGATGGGATCAGTGTTCACAATGGGGTCAATGGGATCCATGGAATGGGATTGAATTGGGATGGGGTTGGATATTGGGATTGGGATCCCAGGTGGGCTGGGATGGATGGGACTGGAATTGGGGTTGGGGTCGGGGTCCCTCGGCGGTGCTGACCCCTGCCCCGGCAGGTACGTGGATTACCCCATCTACGACGTGCTGCAGATGGTCGGCCACGCCAACCGCCCGCTGCAGGACGACGAGGGGCGCTGTGTCATCATGTGCCAGGGCTCCAAGAAGGTGGGGATTGGGTAGAATGGATTCAATGGGATGGGATGGAATGGATGGGATGGGAGCAGTGGGATCAATAGGATCAGTGAGATCAATGGGCTGGGATGGGATGGAGTCCATGGGGTGGATGGGATAGGGATTAGGATGGGATGGGATCCAAACCCTCGCTAAGGGTTGGGATCACTACAGGGACAATCCAAACCCTCCGAGAGTACCGCACTGGGCATTCCCACAGCATTTTTGGGTCAAATTCTTGAATTCTCTCCTTTCTCCTGCCCGTCCTGCTGCAGGATTTCTTCAAGAAGTTCCTGTACGAGCCGCTGCCGGTGGAGTCGCACCTGGACCACTGCATGCACGACCACTTCAATGCAGAGATCGTCACCAAGACCATCGAGAACAAGCAGGACGCTGTGGATTACCTGACCTGGACCTTCCTGTACCGCAGGATGACCCAGAACCCCAACTACTATAACCTGCAAGGTGGGAGTGGGGTCTGTGCTGCAGCAGGGAGCTCCTGCGGCCTGGGAACAGCCTTGGGGGTGTCCTGGTGTGGGGACGGTGCTGGCAAGCCCGGCCTGTCCTGGCCTATCCCATCCCATCCCGTCCGTCCGTCCGTCCCATCCCATCCCATTATCCCATTATCCCATTATCCCATTATCCCATTATCCCATTATCCCATTATCCCATTATCCTATCATCCCATCCCATTGCATCCCCTCCCATCCCAATCCCATTATGCCATTACCCCTTTACCCCCTTACACCACTACCCCATTACCACTTTATCCTCTTACCCCATTACCCCATTTTTCTATTACTCCATTACCCCATTATCCCATCCCATTATCCCACTATCCTATTACCTCATTACCCCATTATCTCACTATCCCATCATCCCATCCCAATCCCATTATCCCATTATCCCATCTCATCACCCTCTTATCCCATCCCATCCCCCCTTACCCCATTACCCACTTACCCCATTTTCCTATTATCCCATTATCCATTATCCCATTACCCCATTATCTCATTATCCCATTATCCCATTACCCCACTACCCCGTTGTCTCACCCCTTACCCCATTGCCCTGCCCCAATGCCTTGGCTGCCCATCCATCCCAGGCGTGTCTCACCGGCACCTGTCGGATCACCTGTCGGAGCTGGTGGAGCAGACGCTCAGTGACCTGGAGCAGTCCAAGTGCATCAGCATCGAGGACGAGATGGACGTGGCGCCACTCAACCTGGGCATGATCGCCGCCTACTACTACATCAACTACACCACCATCGGTGGGCCAGACTGCCAGACCTGCCTGGGGCTCCCCAGAAATACCTCTGACTGGGGATTTCCACAAAAAGATCCCTGGGTTTGGGGATTCCAACAAAAAAATACCTGGGTTTGGGAGTTCAAGAAAATCCCTGGGTTTGGGGATTTCCTACAAAGAAAATCTCTGGGTTTGGGATTTTCCCAAAACAATCCCTACCCTGTGGGGTTCCCCACAAAAAAAATCACTGGGTTTGGAGATTTCCATCAAAAAATACCTGGGTTTGGGGATTTCCCACAAAGAAATCGCTGGGTTTGGGGATTTCCTCTACAAAAAAATACCTGGGTTTGGGGATATCCACCAAAAAATATCTGGATTTGGGGATTTCCCCCTTTAAAAAATCACTGGGTTTGGGGATTTTCCCCCCAAAAAATCTCTGCTGTTGGGAATTTCCCCACAAAAAAGTCCCTGCAGTTGGGTGTTTCCCCCACAAAAAATACCTGCATTTGGGGATTTCCACCAAAAATATCCCTGGATTTGGGTTCTTTCCCTCCAGAAAATTCTCTGGGTTTGGGTGTTTTCCCAGAAATATCCCTGGGTTTGAGTGCTTTCCCCCAAAAAAATCCCTGGTTTTGAGTTTTCTCCCCAAAATCCTGATTTTTGTGTGTTTCCCCCAAAATTGCCAATTTTTACATATTTGCCAAGAAAATTCCTGATTTTTGTGTATTTCACCCCAACATCCCCATTTTTGTGTGTTCTCCCCCAGAACTGTTCAGCATGTCCCTCAACGCCAAGACCAAGGTGCGGGGGCTGCTGGAGATCATCTCCAACGCCGCCGAGTACGAGAACATCCCCATCCGGCACCACGAGGACAATCTGCTCCGACAGGTGAGGGATCCGTGGGGTCTGTGGGGTGAGAGGGGATCCATGGGGTCAGTGTTATCTGTGGGATCTGTGGGATCTATGGGATAAATGAGAACATCCCCATCTAGCACCACGAGGACAACCTGCTCCGACAGGTGAGGGATTGGGGTGGGATCTATGGGATTTATGGGATGGGATCAATGGGAACATCCCCATCTGGCACGAGGACAACCTGCTGCAACAGGTGAGGGATCTGTGGGATGGGATGGGATGGGATGGGATGGGATCAGTGGGATCAGTGGGATCAGTGGGATCAGTGGGATCAGTGGGATCCATGGGAACATCCCCATGTGGCGCCACAAGGACAACCTGCTGTGACAGGTGAGGGGATCAGGGTGGATCCACAGGATCCAGGGGTATGGGATCAGTGGGATCTAATGGGATCCATGGATGGGATCAATGGGATAGGATAGGATCAAGTGAAAGTTCCTCATCTGGCACCATGAGGACAACCTGGTGCCCAGGATCCGGGATTAGGGTGGGATCCACGGGATCATTGAGATCAGTGGGAATGATGGGATGGAAGGGGATGGAAGGGATCGATGGGATGGGATAGCATTGATGGGATTGGGATCAATAAGATTTTGGGGATGGGATCAGAGGGAGCAATGGGCTCGATGGGAACCATGGGATGGGATCAATGCGGTGGGAGTGGGATCAATAGGATGGGTGGGATGGGGAGGGGATCCATGGGATCAATAGAATTGATGGGATGGGGTGGAATGGGATCAATAGGATTGATGGATGGAGGGGGATCAATGTGATCGATGGGGGAATGGGATGGGGTTCAATGGGATCAGTGACATCAATAGGATGAGATGGGATCAAAATGAATGATGATATGGAATGACATTGATGGCATCAACGGGATTGGGGTTGGGATTGGGATGAGCCCTCAACAACCCCAATCCCGTTCATTCCATTCCATAATCCCAAAACCTTTCTCCCTCCTGGTTTTGGGGCTCCAGCCCTGATCTGGGGCCTGAGCACTGAAGGGTTTCCCCTCCACCCACAGCTGTCCCAGAAGGTGCCCCACAAACTGACCAACCCCAAGTTCAACGACCCCCACGTCAAGACCAACCTGCTGCTGCAGGCGCACCTGTCGCGCATGCAGCTGAGCGCCGAGCTGCAGTCCGACACCGAGGAGATCCTCAGCAAGGTGGGGCCAGGGCCCCAGCATCCCAAAAAGGGAATGAGCAGAGGGTTCTGGGAGAGGGGCTGGAGGATCCCACACCCGTCACGGGAATGGGCTGGAACTACAGGTGGGGTTTATGGCCAAGGAGAGCAGGGTGGGGTGGGGAGGTTCTCCAGGGTTCCATCCCATGGGGTCAGTTCTGTGAGAATTCCATCCCATGGGGTCAGTTCTGTGAGAATTCCATCCCATGGAGTCAGTTCTGTGAGAATTCCATCCCATGGGGTCAGTTCTGTGGGAATTCCATCCCATGGGGTCAGTTCTGTGAGAAGTCCATCCCATGGGGTCAGTTCTCCTGGAATTCCATCCCATGGGGTCAGTTCTGCAGGTGTTGCTCCATGTGGTCACTCTTCCATGGGGTCACTTCTGTAGGAACTGCTCCAGCCTGGGTCCATCCCATGTGGTTCCCATCACTGTCCGTGTCACTTGCCATCCCTGAGTGTCACTGACCCTCACTGACCCTCACACACCATCCCTGTCCATGTCACTGACCATCCCTGAGTGTCACTGACCCTCACTGACCCTCACACACCATCCCTGTCCATGTCACTGACCGTCCCTGTCCCTGTCCCTGCCAGGCCATCCGGCTGATCCAGGCCTGTGTGGATGTGCTGTCCAGCAATGGCTGGCTGAGCCCAGCTCTGGCTGCCATGGAACTGGCCCAGATGGTCACTCAGGCCATGTGGTCCAAGGACTCGTACCTGAAGCAGCTGCCCCACTTCACCTCCGAGCACATCAAACGCTGCACCGACAAGGTACGGCCTGGGACACCCAGGGGGCACCCAGGGACACCCAGGGGACTCCAGGGGACATCCAGGGAAACCCAAGGACACCTAGGGACACCAAGGGAACACCCAGGGGACACACAATTAATGAGCCACTAATGACCTTCTGGATGAGGGTGGAGCTTCCTGGGGGTGGATGGAGATGGGAATTCCAGGAATTCCTGGAATTCCCAGAATTCCTGAGGTTGGTTGGAGTTGGGAATTCCCAGAATTTCTGAATTCCTGGGGATGGTTGGAGGTGGGAATTCCCAGAATTCCTGAGGGTGATTAGAGGTGGAAATGCCCTGAATTCCTGGAATTCTTGGGAGTGGTTAGAGGTGAGAATTCCCAGAATTCGGGGAATTCCTGGGGGTGGTTAGAGATGGGAATTGCCATAACTCCTGGGGGTGGTTGGAGATGGGAATTGCCATAACTCCTGGGGGTGGTTGGAGGTGGGAATTGCCATAACTCCTGGGGATGGTTGGAGATGGGAATTGCCATAACTCCTGGGGGTGGTTGGAGGTGGAATTGCCATAACTCCTGGGGGTGGTTAGAGATGGGAATTGCCATAACTCCTGGGGGTGGTTGGAGGTGGGAATTGCCATAACTCCTGGGGGTGGTTAGAGATGGGAATTGCCATAACTCCTGGGGGTGGTTGGAGATGGGAATTGCCATAACTCCTGGGGGTGGTTAGAGATGGGAATTGCCATAACTCCTGGGGATGGTTGGAGATGGGAATTGCCATAACTCCTGGGGGTGGTTGGAGGTGGGAATTGCCATAACTCCTGGGGGTGGTTAGAGATGGGAATTGCCATAACTCCTGGGGGTGGTTGGAGATGGGAATTGCCATAACTTCTGGGGGTGGTTGGAGATGGGAATTGCCATAACTCCTGGGGGGTGGTTGGAGGTGGGAATTGCCATAACTCCCGGAACTGCTGGCGCCGCGAGGGCGTGGAGAGCGTGTTCGACATCATGGAGATGGAGGACGAGGAGAGACGGCGCTGCTGCAGCTGCCCGAGGCGCAGATCGCTGACGTGGCGCGCTTCTGCAACCGCTACCCCAACATCGAGCTGTCCTACGAGGTGGGGGACAGGGACAGCATCCGCAGGTGAGACCCGCACCAGAGGGACTGGGGTCAGTGGGGTCACTGGGATTGGGGTCAGTGGGGTCACTGGGATCATTGGGATCCCCAACATCGAGCTGTCCTACGAGGTGGGCGACAGGGACAGCATCCGCAGGTGAGACCCGCACCAGAGGGACTGGGGTCAGTGGGGTCATGGGGTCAGTGGGGTCACTGGGATTGGGGTCAGTGGGGTCATGGGGTCAGTGGGATCACTGGGATTGGGGTCAGTGGGGTCACTGGGGTCACTGGGATCATTGGGATCCCCAACATCGAGCTGTCCTACGAGGTGGGCGACAGGGACAGCATCCACAGGTGAGACCCGCACCAGTGGGACTGGGGTCAGTGGGGTCACTGGGATTGGGGTCAGTGGTCAAGGGTCAGTGGGGTCATGGGGTCAGTGGGGTCATGGGGTCAGTGGGGTCACTGGGATCATTGGGATCCCCAACATCGAGCTGTCCTATGAGGTGGGTGACAGGGACAGCATCCGCAGGTGAGACCCGCACCAGTGGGGTCACTGGGAGTGGGGTCAGTGGGGTCATGGGGTCAGTGGGGTCACTGGGATCATTGGGATCCCCAACATCGAGCTGTCCTATGAGGTGGGTGACAGGGACAGCATCTGCAGGTGAGACCCGCACCTGTGGGGTCACTGGGATTTGGGTCAGTGGGGTCATGGGGTCAGTGGGGTCACTGGGATTTGGGTCAGTGGGGTCACTGGGATTAGGGTCAGTGGGGTCACTGGGATCATTGGGATCCCCAACATCGAGCTGTCCTTCAAGTGTGGGACAGGGACAGCATCCGCAGGTGAGACCCACACCAGTGGGGTCACTGGGGTGGGATTAGGGTGATTGGGATCAATGAGATTGGGGTCAGTGGGGTTATTTGGATTGAGATTGGGATCATTGGGGTCATTTGGATTGGGTTTGGGATCATTGTGATGGGATTGGGGTCAGTGGGATCATTTGGATTGGTTTTTGGGGTCATGGGTTGGGGTCATTGGGATCAATGGGATGGGATTGAGGTCATTGGGATGGTGTTGGGGTCATTGGGGTCATTTGGATCATTGGGATCCCAAACATTGAGCTGTCCTGTGAGGTGGGGGACAAGGACAGATCCGCAGGTTTGTGTGGGATTGGGATTGGGGTCAGGGTCACTGGGATTTGGATCGTTGGGATGGGATTGGGATCTTTGGGGTTGTTGGGATTGGATTACCATCATCATTGGGATCATCAGGGTGAGGATGGGATCGGGATGGAGTTTGAGGTGGGATGGGGGATGGGATTTGGGATGGGTTTGGGCTGTGATCCCAGGTTTCAGTGCTGATCCCATTGTGTCCCCAGCGGTGGCCCCGTGGTGGTGCTGGTGCAGCTGGAGCGGGAGGAGGAGGTGACGGGGCCGGTGATCGCGCCCCTGTTCCCACAGGTACTGGCCGGGGGACCCGTGGATCAATGGGATCAGTGGCTGGGTGGGACAGGACTGTCCCCAAGTCTCAGAGTCCCTGTCCCTGTCCCCAGCTCTGAGTGTCTTAGCGGGTAACACGGGCTGGGTGACACAGGGTGGGTGGCACTGAGGTGACAGTGTCCCCATGTCCCCACAGAAGCGAGAGGAGGGCTGGTGGGTGGGGGTGGCACTGAGGTGACGATGTCCCTGATGTCCCCAATGTCCCCACAGAAGCGAGAGGAGGGCTGGTGGGTGGGGGTGGCACTGAGGTGACAATGTCCCTAATGTCCCCACAGAAGTGAGAGGAGGGCTGGTGGGTGGGGGTGGCACTGAGGTGACAATGTCCCTAATGTCCCCACAGAAGTGAGAGGAGGGCTGGTGGGTGGTGATGGGGTGGCACTGAGGTGACAATGTCCCTAATGTTCCCATGTCCCTGATGTCCCCACAGAAGCGAGAGGAGGGCTGGTGGGTGGTGATCGGGGACTCCAAGTCCAACAGCCTCATCTCCATCAAACGGCTGACACTGCAGCAGAAGGCCAAGGTGAGGGGGACACTGGGGATGACACTGGGGTGACACTGGAGGTGACACTGAGGACACTGGGGGGACACTGGGGGTGGCACCGAAGGTGACACTGTGAGGACACTGGGGGTGGTATTGCAGGGTGACACACAGGTGACATCAGGGGAGTGACACCAAGGTGACACCGAGGTGCCACAGGGGGGATGCCATGGGCTGGGTGCCACTGTGTGACACCGAGGTGCCATGAGCAGGGTGACATTGTGTGACAGTGCATGATCCCCTGTGACCCCCATGTGACACTGTGACAGCATGTGACCCTGTGTGACATGTAACAATGTGTGACCTCATATGACCCTGGCTGACACCGTGTCCCCATCTGACCCCTGTGTGACCCCTGTGTGACCCCTGTGTGACCCCTGTGACCCCACTGACGCTGAGTGACCCCGGTGTCCCCGTGTGTCCCCATCTGACCCCGTGTGTCCCCGCTGCCCCGTGTCCCCAGGTGAAGCTGGATTTCGTGGCCCCGGCCGCCGGCACCCAGCACTACACGCTGTTCTTCATGAGCGACGCCTACATGGGCTGTGACCAGGAGTACAAGTTCAGCGTGGACGTCAAGGAGGCCGAGAGCGACTCTGACTCCGACTGAGCCCCAGAATATCCCAAAATATCCCACTGAAATATCCCAGCAAAATCCCACTGAAATATCCCAGCAAAATCCCACTGAAATATCCCGCAAAGTCCCAAAATGTCCCAGCAACATCCCATAAAAATCCCAGCAAAATCCCACTGAAATGCAAAAAACCCACTCAAATACTATAAAGGCCCACAAAATCCCATAAAGATCCCATTAAAATCCAAAAAATATCCCACAGAATCCCAGAAAAATCCCATGGAAAAACCCCACCAAATACTGTAAAGTCCTACAAAATCCCCTCTTTGTGTTCTTCCCTGTGTTGGTTTTTAGGGTTTGGATGTTTTGTACAGAGCGTTTTTTTTTAGGTTGGAATAAACTTCAGGATCTGACTTGGCTGTGGTGCTGATTCTCCAAGCCCAAACTCTTGGACCCCAAACTTCTGAAACCAAAAATTCCCAAATCCAAACTCTTGGACCCCAAATTCTCTGATCGCAAAGTTCTGAAACTCAAAATTCCTGGACCCCAAAACTCTTGGCCCCCAAATTCCCTGAGCCCAAACTCCTGGATCCCAAATCCCAAATTCTTTGATCACAAATTCCCAGATCCCGAACTCTCGGACCCCAAACTCCTGAAACCAAAAATTTCTGGACCCTGAACTCCTGGATCCCAAATTCCTGGAATCCCAAACTCCTGGATCCCAAATTCCCTGATCCTAAATTCCTGGAATCCCAAACTCCTGGATCCCAAATTCCCTGATCCTAAACTCCTGGAATCCCAAACCCTGAAACCCAAAATTCTTGGACCCCAAATTCCCTGATCCCAAACCCCTGTACCCCAAATCCCTGTACCCCACACTCTCTCTACTCTAAACCCCTGTACCCCAAACCCCTGTACCCCAAACCCCTGTACCCCACACCCCTGTACCCCACACTCTGTACCCCACACCCCTGTACCCCAAACCCCTGTACCCCAATCCCTGTACCCCAAACCCCTGTACCCCACACCCCTGTACCCCACACTGCCTGACCCCAAACCCCTGTACCCCACACCCCTGTACCCCACACCCCTGTACCCCAACCCCTGTACCCCAAACCCCTGTACCCCTACACCCCTGTACCCCCACACCCCTGTACCTTACACCCCTGTACCCCACACCCCTGTACCCCACACCCCTGTACCCCAAACCCCTGTACCCCACACCCCTGTACCCCACACCCCTGTACCCCACACCCCTGTACCCCACACCCCTGTACACTGCCTGACCCCAAACCCCTGTACCCCAAACCCCTGTACCCCAAACCCCTGTACCCCACACCCCTGTACCCCACACTCTCTGTACCCCACACCCCTGTACCCCAAACCCCTGTACCCCAATCCCTGTACCCCAATCCCTGTACCCCAAACCCCTGTACCCCAAACCCCTGTACCCCACACTGCCGCCCCCGAGCTCCTTTGGGGTCCCTGCGGCTCCAGGCTGAGCCCAAGCCCAGGCAGGGCAGATCTGGGGGATTTTGGGTTTATTGGCTCCAACCTGACCCTGACCCCACAAACCCAGTGGGGGGACACTGGGGGTCCTGGGCAGGGCTCTGGGGAACTCGGGGGGTCCTGGAAGATCCTGGGGGTCCTGGAGAACTTGGAGTGTTCTGGGGGACACTGGGAGGTTTTTGTAGGACTTGGGGTTTATTCCCCTTCTTTCCAGAGGTTTTTGGTGCCATTCCTGGTTTCCCCAGTTTATTCATGGTATTTTTGAAGCAATTCCTGTGATTTTCTCCAAGTTTATTCTTGGCATTTTGAGACAATTCCCAGGTTTACTCCTGGTGTTTTTTAAGACAATTCCAGGGTTATTCCCAGCGGTTTTGGTGCCATTCCTGGGGATTTTGGAACAATTCCAGGTTTATTCCCGGTGCTTTTGGGGCCATTCCTGGGGATTTTATCCCAGATGTTTTTGAGACAATTCCTGGTTTTTCCCCAGATTATTCCCAAAGTTTCTGGGGCAATTTCCAGGATTTCTGAGGCAGTTCCCAGGTTTATTCCCAGTGGTTTTGGTGCCATTCCCATTTCCTCCCCCCACCCTGTGCCAGTTTCTTGCTGGGTTTATTCCTGGTGGTTTTGGAACAATTCCTGGGGTTTATTCCCAATTTATTCCTGCTGGTTTTGAGGCAATTCCTGCGATTTTTTTTTCCAACTTTATTCTTGGCATTTTTGAGACAATTCCCAGGTTTATTCCGGGCAGTTTTGAGACAATTCCCAGGGTTACTCCCGGCGGTTTTGGTGCCGTCCTGGGGATTTTGGAACAATTCGGGTTTATTCCCGGTGCTTTTGGGGCCATTCCTGGGGATTTTATCCCAGATGTTTTTGAGACAATTCCTGGTTTTTTCCCCAGATTATTCCCAAAGTTTTTGGGGCAATTTCCAGGATTTCTGAGGCAGTTCCCAGGTTTATTCCCAGTGGTTTTGGTGCCATTCCGTTTCCTCCCCACCCCCTGCCAGTTTCTTGCTGGGTTTATTCCTGGTGCTTTTGGAACAATTCCCGGGGTTCATTCCAAATTTATTCCTGCTGGTTTGAGGCAATTCCTGCGATTTTTTTCCAACTTTATTCTTGGCATTTTTGAGACAATTCCCAGGTTTATTCCGGGCAGTTTTGCGACAATTCCCAGGGTTATTCCCGGCGGTTTTGGTGCCGTCCCTGGGGATTTTGGAACAATTCCCGGGTTTATTCCCGGTGGGTTTGGTGCCATTCCGGGGGTTTTTTTCCCAGTTTATTGCTGGCATTTCCCCGCTGGTTTCCAGGAGTTCTCCCCTTGTTCCCCACAGTTCTCCCGCGGTTTTCCCGCCGTCTCAGGCGTACTCCAGGCGCGCAGCCCCGCAGGGCTCGGGGCCCTTGGCCGGGCTCAGGTAATCCCGAACCTCCAGCTCCATCTTCTTGGCCTTGAGCGCGGCCGAGTGCAGCTTCTCCAGGAACTCCGGCATTCCTGGAATTCCCGGGGCTGCCAAAGGATCCCGCGCCTGCCCGCCCCTTCCTCCCACTGTGCCCTTTTCCCACAGCTTTGCCTTTTTCCTCCCAATTTCCCCTTAATTTTTTCCCTTTTTTCCCCCCAATTTTCCCTTAAATTTTTCTTTTTTTCCCAAGTTTTCCTTTTTCCTCCAATTTTCCCTTTTCCCCCATTTTTCCTTTTTCCCCCAAATTTCCTTAATTTTCCTTTTTTTCCCCCAATTTTCCTTTAAATTTTTTTTTCCCAAGTTTTCCTTTTTTCCTCCAATTTTCCCTTTTCCCCCATTTTTCCTTTTTCCCCCAAATTTCCCTTAATTTTTCCTTTTTCTCCCAATTTTTCCTTTTTTCCCAGTTTTCCCTTAATTTTTCCTTTTTTCCCCAATTTTTCCTTTTTTCCTAGTTTTTCCTTTTATTCCCTTAATTTTTCCTTAATTTTCCTTTTCCCCCAATTTTTCCCAATTTTCCTTTTTCTCCCAATTTTCCTTTTTCCCAGTTTTCCTTAATTTTCCTTTTTTCCCCCAATTTTTCCTTTTTCCTAGTTTTTCCTTTTATCCCCACCAATTTTTCCCAATTTTTCCTTAATTTTTCCTTTTCCCCCAATTTTTCCTTTTTTCCCAGTTTTTCCTTTTTATCCCCGCCAATTTTCCCCAATTTTTCCTTAATTTTTCCTTTTTCCCCCAATTTTTCCTTTTTCCCAGTTTTCCTTTTATTCCCTTAATTTTCCCCAATTTTTCCTTAATTTTTCTTTTTCCCCCAATTTTTCCTTTCTTCCTCCATTTTTCCTTTTTCTCCCCCAATTTTTCTTTCTCCCTCCAATTTTTCCTTTTCTCCCAACTTTTCTTTCCCAGTTTTCCCTTTTCCCCAATTTCCTCCCATTTTTCCTTTTTTCCTGAATTTTTCCTTCCCAAATTTCCCCTTCCTCCCCCAATTTTCCTTCCCCTCCAACTTTTTCATTTTTCCTTTTTCCCCAATTTTTCCTTTTCCCTCCCCATTTTCCCCTTTTTTACATTTTTCCCTTTCCTTCCCAGATTTTTCCCTTTCCTTCCCAAATTTTCTTCTTCCCTCCCCATTTTTCCTTCTCTTCCCCCTTTTCCCAGTTTTTCCTCCCTCTCTCTTCTTATGCCAGAAGGAAAATGTCTCAAAAAAGTAACAAAATCCAAAAAATCCCCCCAAAATGAGCAAAATCCCTGAAAAAGGGAGCACAAATCCCAAAAAATTCCAAAATCCCTGAAATATCTGCAAAAAAGTCTGCAAAAATTGCCCTGAAATCACCAAAAAAATTCCCCAAAATTTTCCCCCAAAAAACAAAAATCCCTCCATAATTGTCTTTAAAATCCCCAAAAATTCTCTCTCAAATACCTCCAAATCCCCAAAAATCCTGCAAAAATCCTCAACATTTCCCAATATCTCAAAAAATCCCAAAAATCCATAAAAATCCCCCAAACCCCCAAAATGCTGCAAAAAATCCCTCAAAATCCTCTTTACCCGAAACCCCCAAAAATACTCCCAAAATCCCTAAAAATTCCAAGAAAATCTCTTTAAAATGTCCCAAATTCACCAAAATCCCCCCAGATTCTCCTCAAAGTCCCTAAAAATTCTGCAGAAATCCCCTAAAATCCCTAAAAATTCCATGAAATCCCCCAAAATCCCCCCCACGCCTCCCCATGTTGGGGATTCCCGGAATTTGGGGAATTTGGGGGATTTTTTGGGAATTCTCACCGCTGGACACCATCCAGCTGAGGCAGTACCGGGGGAACACGGTCTGGGGGTTGTCGCTGTACGTCAGCAGGTAATCAAAGCCGTTCTGGAAAACACAGAATTCCCGAAATTCCCAGAAATTCCCAATGGAATTCACCCAGGAATCTCCCCCAGATCCCAAATTCCCAACAGCTCCCACAAATTCCCCAAAATCCAGCAGGGAATCGAAGCCGTTCTGGAAAACACAGAATTCCCCGAACATTCCCAGAAATTCCCAACGGGAATTCACCCAGGAATCTCCCCCAGATCCCAAATTCCCAACTAGCTCCCACAAAATTCCCCAAAATCCAGCAGGGAATCGAATCCATTCTGGAAAACACAGAATTCTCAACAATTCCCAGAAATTCCCAATGGGAATTCACCCAGGAATCTCCCCCAGATCCCAAATTCCCAACGGTTCCCCAAAATCCAGCAGGGAATCGAAGCCATTCTGGAAAACACAAAATTCCGAAATTCCCAGAAATTCCCAACGGAATTTGCCCAGGAATCTCCCCCAGATCCCAAATTCCCAATGGTTCCCACAAAATTCCCCAAAATCCAGCAGGGAATCAAAGCCATTCTGGAAAACACAGAATTCTCAACAATTCCCAGAAATTCCCAATGGGAATTCACCCAGGAATCTCCCCAGATCCCAAATTCCCAACAAATCCCCAAAATCCAGCAGGTAATCAAAGCCGTTCTGGAAAACACAGAATTCCGAAATTCCCAGAAATTCCCAACGGGAATTCACCCAGGAATCTCCCCCAGATCCCAAATTCCCAACAGCTCCCACAAAATTCCCCAAAATCCAGCAGGGAATCGAAGCCATTCTGGAAAACACAGAATTCCCAAAATTCCCAGAAATTCCCAACGGAATTTGCCCAGAGCCGCCCCTCCAGATCCCAAATTCCACAGAATTCCCGAAATTTCCAAAAATTCCCCAAATTCCAGCAGGGAGTTGAAGCCATTCTGCAAAACGTGGAATTCCCAACAATTCCCAGAAACTCCAACCAATTCCCGACGGGAATTCACCCAGCAGTCTCCCCAGATCCCAAATTCCCAAAAATTCCCTGAAATTCCACCAAAATTCCCCAAAATCCAGCAGGAATTGAATCCATTCTGGAAAACACGCAATTCCCAACATTCCCAGAAATTCCCAACGGAAATTCACCCAGAATCTCCCCCCAGATCCCAAATTCCCAATAGCTCCCACAAAATTCCCCAAAATCCAGCAGGGAATCGAATCCATTCTGGAAAACACAGAATTCCCGAAATTCCCAGAAATTCCCAGCGGAATTTGCCCAGAGCTGCCCTCCAGATCCCAAATTCCAGAGAATTCCCGAAATTTCAAAAAATTCCCCCAAATTCCAGCAGGGAATTGAAGCCATTCTGCAAAACATGGAATTCACAACAATTCCCAAAAACTCCAACCAATTCCCAATGGGAATTCACCCAGCAGTCTCCCCAGATCCCAAATTCCCAAAAACTCCCCTGAAATTCCACCAAAATTCCCCAAAATCCAGCAGGGAATTGAATCCATTCTGGAAAACACGCAATTCCCAACATTCCCAGAAATTCCCAACGGGAATTCACCCAGAATCTCCCCCAGATCCCAAATTCCCAATAGCTCCACAAAATTCCCCAAAATCCAGCAGGAATCGAATCCATTCTGGAAAACACAGAATTCCGAAATTCCCAGAAATTCCCAACGGAATTTGCCCAGGAAACTGCCCTCCAGATCCCAAATTCCAGAGAATTCCCTGAAATTTCCAAAAAATTCCCCAAATTCCAGCAGGGAGTTGAAGCCATTCTGCAAAACATGGAATTCACAACAATTCCCAAAAACTCCAACCAATTCCCAACAGGAATTCACCCAGCAATCTCCCCCAGATCCCAAATTCCCAAAACTCCCTGAAATTCCACCAAAATTCCCCAAAATCCAGCATCCCATTCTGGAAAACACGCAATTCCCAACATTCCCAGAAATTCCCAACGGGAATTCACCCAGAATCTCCCCCAGATCCCAAATTCCCAATAGCTCCCACAAAATTCCCCAAAATCCAGCATCCCATTCTGGAAAACACGCAATTCCCAACATTCCCAGAAATTCCAAACCATTCCCAGTGGGAATTTGCCCAGGAGCCAGCCCCAGATCCCAAAATTTTCCACAGAATTCCAAAAAATTCCCTCAAATTCCAGCAGGAATTGAAGCCATTCTGCAAAATGTGGAATTCACAATAATTCCCAACAATTCCCAGAAACTCCAAACAATTCCCAACGGGAATTCACCCAGCAATCTCCCCCAGATCCCAAATTCCCAAAATTCCCTGAAATTCCACCAAAATTCCCCAAAATCCAGCAGGAATCGAATCCATTCTGGAAAACACGCAATTCCCAACATTCCCAGAAATTCCCAGAAATTCCAAACCATTCCCAGTGGGAATTTGCCCAGGAGCCAGCCCCAGATCCCAAAATTTTCCACAGAATTCCAAAAAAATTCCCCAAAATTTCCCCCAAATCCTGGCAGGTCATGGCAACTGTTCTGGAAAACACAGAATCCCAAAGATTCCAAACAATTCACAACATTCCCCAAAATTCCCAACAATTCTGAAAATTCCCAACAGGATTTTCCCAAGGATCCCAAATTCCCAACAATTCCCAGATTTTCCAACCCTTTTTTCCAGCCCCAAGCCTGGAAAAGCCCCCGAAATTTCCCAAATTCTGGAATTTTCCAGGGGTTTTTTTGGGATTTTCCCAATTTTTGGAGTTTTCCTGCCCCAAATTCTGGGATTTTCCAAATTTTGGGGTGTTTTTTCCTCCTTTTGGGATGCTTTTTCCCTTTTTGGTTTTTTTTCCCGGTCTGGGGATTTTTTTCTTCATTTTTGGGTTTTTTCCCTATTTTCAGGGTTTTCCCACCCCAAATTTAATGCCTTTTCAAGGTTTTTGGGATTTTCCCCACCCCAAATTTGGGACTTCCCCAGGATTTTGGGTTTTTTCTGTCCTCACCTCCTGAGATTTTCTGATTTTCCCACCCCCAAATTTAGAATTTTCACGGGTTTTGGGTGGGGTTTTTTTCCCAATTTTTTTTTTTTGTTTTGTTTTTTCCCACTTTTCCGGGTTTCCCCACCACAAATTCTGGGATTTTTTGGGTTTTCCCATCCTCAGGATTTTCCCACCCCCAAATTTAGAATTTTCCCACGATTTAGGTGGTTTTTTTCCCCAATTTTTTATTTTTTCCTATTTTTCGGCATTTCCCCACCACAAATTCTGGGATTTTGGGGGTTTTCCATCCTCAGGATTTTCCCACCCCAAATTTGGCATTTCCCCAGGTTCTGAGTGTTTTTTCCCATTTTTTGGGGTTTTCCCCCAGTTTTTGGGCTTTTCCACCCCCTTTTCCCAATCTCAGCTCCAGGAACGACCCCAAATTCCCAATTCCCCCAAACCCCAGGATCATTCCCACCTTTTGGGGTTTTCCCACCCCAAATTTCAGGATTTCCCCATTTCCTGGAAGACTTTTTCTCTGTTTTGGGCCTTTTTTGCCAGTTTGGGGTTTTTTCCTCATTTTGGGGTTTTCCTTCCCACCTTTTCAGGGTTCTCCCATCCCAAATTCTGGGATTTTTCCATTTTTGGGTTTTTCATGTCCTCACTCCTGAGATTTTCTGATTTTCCCACCCCCAAATTTAGAATTTTCCCAGGTTTTGGGTGGGGTTTTTTCCCAATTTTTTTTTTTTGCTTGGTTTTTTTCCCCACTTTTCCAGGTTTCCCCACCACAAATTCTGGGATTTTTGGGGTTTTCCCATCCTCAGGATTTTCCCACCCCCAAATTTAGAATTTTCCCACGATTTAGGTGGTTTTTTCCCAATTTTTTTCTATTTTTCCGAGTTTCCCCACCACAAATTCTGGGAATTTTTGGGGTTTTTCCATCCTCAGGATTTTCCCACCCCAAATTTGGCATTTCCCCAGGTTCTGAGTGTTTTTCCCATTTTTTGGGGTTTTTCCTCAGTTTTGGGTTTTCCACCCCTTTTCCCAACCTCAGCTCCAGGAACGACCCCAAATTCCCAATTCCCCCAAACCCCAGGATCATTCCCACCTTTTGGGGTTTTCCCACCCCAAATTTCAGGATTTCCCCATTTCCTGGAAGACTTTTTCTCTGTTTTGGGCCTTTTTTCCCAGTTTGGGTTTTTTCCTCATTTTTGGGGTTTTCCTTCCCACTTTTCAAGGTTCTCCCATCCCAAATTCTGGGATTTTTCCATTTTTTGGGGTTTTCCTGTCCTCACTCCTGAGATTTTCTGATTTTCCCACCCCCAAATTTAGAATTTTCCCGGGTTTTGGGTGGGGTTTTTTTCCCAATTTTTTTTTTTGTTTGGTTTTTTTTCCCACTTTTCCGGGTTTTCCCACCACAAATTCTGGGATTTTTTGGGGTTTTCCCATCCTCAGGATTTTCCCACCCCCAAATTTAGAATTTTCCCACGATTTAGGTGGTTTTTTCCCCCAATTTTTTTTCTATTTTTGGCATTTCCCCACCACAAATTCTGAGATTTTGGGGGTTTTTCCATCCTCAGGATTTTCCCACCCCAAATTTGGGATTTCCCCAGGTTTTGGGCGTTTCCCATTGTTTTTTGGTTTTTTCTCAGTTTTTGATGTTTTCCACCCCGTTTCCCAATCCCGGCTGCGGGAGCCGCCCCACCCCCCAGGAATTCCGGGATTTTTTGGGATTTTTTGGGATTTTTTTGGGGTTTCCCCTCTCCCACCTCGTCGAAGCTGCGGTGGGGCCGGATCACCATGTGGGACTCGTAGCTCCGCACCCGCACGTGCTCGGGGTCCTCGGGAATGCCGGGATGCTCCACGGCCCTGCGGGAGCCCGGCGAGGGAATGGCCCAAAGCCCCAAAAACCCCCAGGGAACCCGGGGGGGAATAAAAAAAACTTCCAAAAAAATGATGGGAATTGCTGGGATTGCAGGGTTGGGAATTCCGGGAATTCCAGTGGGGTTTTGGGGTTGGGAATTGCAGGAATTGCAGGAATTGGAATTCCTGGTTTTGAGGAAGAGAATTCCAGGAATTGCAGGAATTGGAATTCCTGGTTTTGAGGAAGAGAATTCCAGGAATTGCAGAGAGTTTTGGTATTTGGAATTCTGGGAATTCCAGGGGTTTAGGGGTTGGGAATTCCAGGAATTCCGGGAATTACAAGGAGTTTTTGGGTAAGGGAATGTTGGGAATTCCAGGAATTTCAAGGGGGTTTGGGGGTCGGGAATTCCAGGAATTTCAAGGGGTTTGGGGGTCGGGAATTCTGGGAATTCCTGGGAGGTTTTGGGGTTGGGAATTTTGGGAATTCCTGGGGGTTTGGGGTTGGGAATTTTGGGAATTCCTGGGAGGTTTTGGGGTTGGGAATTTTGGGAATTCCAAGGCGGTTTTGGGGTTGGGAATTTTGGGAATTCTGGGAATTCCAGGATGGTTTTGGGGTTGAGAATTCTGGGAATTCCGGGGGAGTTTGGGTAGGGAATTCCAGGAATTCTGGGGATTCCAAGGAGGTTTGGGGGTTGGGAATTTCAGAATTTTTTCAGGGGATGGGAATTTGGGAATTCTGGGAATTCCAGGGGTTTTGGAAATGGGAATGTTGGGAAGCCAAATGGTTTTTGGGCGAGGAATGCCAGGATTTCCAGAAATTCCAGTGGGGTTTTGGGGGCTGGGAATTCCAGGAATTGCAGGAATTGGAATTCCTGGTTTTGAGGAAGAGAATTCCAGGAACTGCAGAGAGTTTTGGTATTTGGAATTCTGGGAATTCCAGGGGTTTGGGGTTGGGAATTCCTGAATTCCCAGAATTACAAGGAGTTTTTGGGTAGGGGAATGTTGGGAATTCCAGGAATTTCAAGGGGTTTGGGGTTGGGAATTCCAGGAATTCCTGGGAGGTTTTGGGGTTGGGAATTCTGGGAATTCCTGGGAGGTTTTGGGGTTGGGAATTTTGGGAATTCCAAGGGAGTTTTGGGGTTGGGAATTTTGGGAATTCTGGGAATTCCAGGATGGTTTTGGGGTTGGGAATTCTGGGAATTCCTGGGAGGTTTTGGGGTTGGAATTTTGGGAATTCCTGGGAGGTTTGGGGCTGGGAATTTTAAATTCGGGGGTTTGGGGTTGAATTCGGGAATTCCTGGGAGGTTTTGGGTTGGGAATTTTGGGAATTCCGGTGGGGGAGTTGGGGTAGGGAATTCCAGGAAGTCTGGGGATTCCAAGGGGTTTGGGGGTTGGGAATCCCAGCAATTTTTTCTGGGGATGGGAATTTGGGAATTTGGGAATTCCAGGGGGGTTTTGGAAATGGGAATGTTGGGAAGCCAAATGGTTTTTGGGGCCAGGAATGCCAGGATTTCCAGAAATTCCAGTGGGGCTTTGGGGCTGGAAACACTGCAAATATCAGGGAGAATTTTTGGGAATTTCAGGGGGGTTTTTTGGGAATTCCAGGGGTTTTTGGAAACTCCATGGGGGATTTCTGGGGAATTCTGGCGAGGGTTTTTTGGAATTCCAGGGGGGAATTCTTTGGGAATTCCAGGAGGTTTTTGGGAACTCCAAGGGGTTTTTAGGAATTCCAGGGTTTTTGGAATTCCAGGGAGGATTCGGGAATTCCAGGGGTTTTGGGAACCCCAGGGGTTTTTGGGAAGGCCCACCGTGAGACGAGCACCATCAGGTTGCGGTCGCTGTCGACGCTGTAGCGCCGAACGTAAACGTAATCGCGGGAATACATCGGGTACTGCGGCAACGGGAACGGGAACGGGAACGGGAATGGGAACGGGAGGGTCAGGGCACGGCCCCGACCCCGAACCCTGATCCCAAACCCCGATCCCGACCCTGAACCCTGATCCTGGTCCCACATCCTGATCCTGACCCCGAACCCTGATCCCGACCCCAAACCCTGATCCCAAACCCCAATCCCGACCCCAAACCCTGATCCTGATCCCAAACCCTGATCCCGACCCCAAACCCTGATCCCGACTCCAGACCCTGATCCCGATCCTGAACCTCGATCCCGACCCCAAACCCTGATCCTGATCCCAAACCCCGATCCCGATCCCAAACCCTGATCCCAACCCCAAACCCTGATCCCGATCCCAAACCCTGATCCCGATCCCAAACCCTTATCCCGACCCCAAACCCTGATCCCAAACCCCTGATCCCAACCCCGAACCCTGATCCCGACCCGAACCCTGATCCTGATCCCAAACCCTGATCCTGACCCCAAACCCTGATCCCGATCCCAAACCCTGATCCTGACCCCAAACCCTGATCCCGATCCCAAACCCTGATCCTTACCCCAAACACTGATCCTGATCCCAAACCCTGATCCTGATCCCAAACCCTGATCCTGACCCCAAACCCTGATCCTGATCCCAAACCCTGATCCTTACCCCAAACACTGATCCCGACCCCAAACCCTGATCCTGATCCCAAACCCTGATCCTGATCCCAAACCCAGATCCCAATCCCAAATCCCAAACACTGACCCCAACCTGGATCCCACATTCTGACCCCGTCCCAAATCCTGATCCCAGATCCCAAACCCCAATCCCAGATTCTGATCCTGGTCCTGACCCCAAATCCCAATCCCAGTCCCAGATCCCAATCCCAGATTCCAAGCCCACATCCCCAATCCCAAATCCCACATACAAAACCCTGGATCCCAACCCCAGATCCCAAACCCCAATCCCAGACTGGACCCCTGATCCCAATCCCACATCCCCAACCCCTGTTCCCAAATCCCCAATGCCAAATCCCAAATCCCAGATCCCAAAGCCCAATCCCCAATGTCAGATCCCAGATCCCAATCCCGTGTGCTCTGACCGGGAATTGCATGACCCAAATCCCAAATCCCCAATCCCAAATCCCGATCCCAAATCCCCGATCCCTGATCCCAAATCCATTATCCAAATCCCAGATCCCCGATCCCAGACTCCCGTTCCCCATACGGGAACTGGGTGACCCAAATCCCAATCCGAATCCCAGATCCCCTTTTCCCATACCGGGAACTGGGTGACTCAAATCCCAATCTCAGATCCCAAATCCCTGATCCCCATACTGGGAACTGGATGACCCAAATCCCAATCCCAATCCCAAATCCCCATTCCCGTTCCCCCATACTGGGAACTGGGTGACTCAAATCCCAATCCCAATCCCAGATCCCCGTTGCCCGTGTCGGGAACTGGGTGACCCAAATCCCAATCCCAGATCCCAAATCCCTGATCCCC
>CM067627.1:6396900-6505069 GCA_034336685.1 Luscinia luscinia | reverse complement strand
CTGGGGTGAAATCCTCTGGGAATTTGGGGGAGGATGTTTTGTGTTATGGGTAAAAACATTCAGGGTGGGACAAAAACCTCCGGACTGGGACAAAAACCTCCAGATTGGGATAAAAACCTCCAGGCTGGGATAAAAACCTCCAGATTGGGATAAAAACCTCCAAACCAGGATAAAAACCTCGGGGTTGGGATAAAAACCCTCCAGAGCGGGATAAAAACCTCCAGGCCAGGATAAAAACCTCCAAACCAGCTGCTAGGGTAAGGGTGACAGCTGACTCCTAGAATAAATTATTAAAAGGGATTTTTTTTTTCTCCAGAAAGAGCTGATGGAAATCCAAAGCGCTCGGGTTGGGCACCCAAATTTTGGGGTTAAATAAGAAATAATGTGCCAAAATGTCCTGGTTTGAAGGACAGGTGTTTGCCAATAAAGGCAGAAGCTTCTCTTTGAAATGGAGAATGTAAACCCCCTCCCTCCAAATTATTATTATAATTTTGAAATTAAGGGGCTCTCAGGCAAAGATAGGGGAATTAGGAATAACAGTTCTTTACTAGGAAAATTAAAATAGAAATGCAGTATTACAAAGAACAATCCCAAAGCACTGCCAGAGTCAGAATCCAAGCTGACACCCGTCAGTCAGTCAGGGTGTTGGCAGCAGTCCCATTCAATGGTGGCTGCATCCTCCTGCAGGGGCAGATGTGGTTCAGCTGGAGCAGTGCTCCTGCAGAAGGTGCAGTTTCCTCTGAAGCTCCAGGGATGATGTGGAAAGGTCTGGTTTTCCTTTGGAATCCAGTGGAAAGAAGGTGCCTTGGTGTCCAAAATCTCAGTTTTTATCTGGGTAGGAAAGGCTTGGCTGCTCCCCTGGCTGGAGCATCTCCCAGTGGGATGATGGAATTTTATCAGTCATGCCCTGGGACCCAATGGCCATTAACAGGAGATATCTCCTGGAGGGAGGATGGGCTGTGGAAAGATAAAGATGATTGCCGAGCTGGTTTAAAGATGACCCATTAACAGGAGATATCCCCAGAGATAAAAATCACTGCCCCAGCTGGTTTTTTAACCCATGGCCCATTAACAGGAGATATCTTCCATGGAGATAAAAATCACTGCATCACCTGGTTTAACAAAAGGCCCGTTAACAGGAGATATCTCCCTGGAGGGAGGATGGGCTGTGGAAAGATAAAGATGATTGTCCCAGCTGGTTTAACACATGACCCATTAACAGGAGATATACCCACAGAGATAAAAAAATCACTGCCCCAGCTGGTTTTAACACCTGTCCCATTAACAGGTGATATCTCCTGGAGGGAGGATGGGCTGTGGGAAGATAAAGATGATTGCCCCAGCTGGTTTAACACATGACCCATTAACAGGAGATATACCCACAGAGATAAAAAAATCACTGCCCCAGCTGGTTTTAACACCTGTCCCATTAACAGGAGATATCTCCTGGAGGGAGGATGGGCTGTGGGAAGATAAAGATGATTGCCCAGCTGGTTTAAAGCTGGCCCATGAGCAGATAATATGTGCCAGGAGATCAGGGGCACTGCCCCACCCGGGTGCAGCAGATGGGACAGAATTCACATTTCTGGCCACATCCTATACTGCAACCCAAGCCACAATAGCGTGACAATAACGTGACAATGATGTGACAATGCCACCCCAGCTGTGTGCCACACCCCTGGCGGTGGCTGACTGTCCCTCCCTGTGTCCCTCCTGTCCCCAGAGTCCTGTGGTGGCTCCGTGTGCTCCTTTGGCAGCCGCTGCGTGGGCGGGCAGTGCCTGTGCCCGAGCTGCGAGCGCCAGCCCCCGGCCCCGGTCTGCGGCACCGACGGCGTCACCTACGGCAGCCCCTGCCAGCTGCAGGTGGCCTCGTGCCAGCAGCAGAAGAGCATCGAGGTGGCCAGGATGGGGCCGTGCGAGGACGGTGGGTTGGGGCTGGTGCTGGTGCTGGTTTGAGAGGGTTTGGGGGGCAGGAGCAGTGGGAGGTTCGTTTGTTGTGGTTAAATGTCAGCACCAGGCAGCAAACAGCAAATTCTCTTCCCACCCCAAATTCCAGCCCCAAATCGTAGCTCTGCCCCAAATTCCAACCCCACCACAACTTCCAGCCCCAAATCCCAGCCCTGTCCCAAATTCTAGCCCTGCCCCAAATTCCAATCCTGCCCCAAATTCCAGCCCCAAATCCCAGCCCTGCCTCAACTTCCAACCTCAGATCCTCTCCCTACCCCAACTTCCAGCCCCAAATCCCAGCCCTTCCCCAAATCCCAGCCTTGTCCCAACTTCCAGCCCCAAGTCCTCTTCCCACCCCAAATCCCAGCCCCAAATCCTCTCCCCACCCCAAGTTCCAGCCCCAAATCCTCTCCCTACCCCAACTTCCAGCCCCAAATCCCAGCCCTGCCCCAGCTCCACACCACCCACAAAGTTCAGGGATTTCAAACCTTTCCTTACCCCAATTTCCAATCCCAAATCACAGCCCTGCCCCAAATTTGGATGGGTCTGTGCATGTCCTCAAACCAAGACAGGGCTTTGTCCCCTGAAATATTCTGGGATTTGGATGGACCTGTGCGTGTCCTCAAACCAGGTATTTGTCCCCTGAAATATTCTGGGATTTGGAGAGGTCTGGGCGTGTCCTCAAACCAGGATATTTGTCCCATGAAATATTCTGGGATTTGGAGAGGTCTAGGTGTGTCCTCAAGCCAGGACATTTGTCCCCTGAAATATTCTGGGATTTGGATGGATCTGGGCTTGTCCTCAAGCCAGGGTATTTGTCCCATGAAATATTCTGGGATTTGGAGGGGTCTGGGCGTGTCTTCAAACCAGGACATTTGTCCCCTGAAATATTCTGGGATTTGGAGGGGTCTGGGCGTGTCCTCAAACCAGGATATTTGTCCCTTGAAATATTCTGGGATTTGGAGGGATCTGGGCATGTTCTCAAACCAGGATATTTGTCCCTTGAAATATTCTGGGATTTGGAGGGGTCTGGGCGTGTCCTCAAACCAGGACATTTGTCCCATGAAATATTCTGGGATTTGGAGGGATCTGGGCGTGTCCTCAAACCAGGATATTTGTCCCCTGAAATATTCTGGGATTTGGATGGATCTGGGCGTGTCCTCAAACCAGGACATTTGTCCCTTGAAATATTCTGGGATTTGGATGGGTCTGGGCGTGTCCTCAAACCAGGACATTTGTCCCCTGAAATATTCTGGGATTTGGATGGACCTGGGCGTGTCCTCAAACCAGGACATTTGTCCCCTGAAATATTCTGGGATTTGGATGGACCTGGGCGTGTCCTCAAACCAGGACATTTGTCCCCTGAAATATTCTGGGATTTGGAGGGGTCTGGGCGTGTCCTCAAACCAGGACATTTGTCCCCTGAAATATTCTGGGATTTGGAGGGGTCTGGGCGTGTCCTCAAGCCAGGACATTTGTCCCATGAAATATTCTGGGATTTGGAGGGATCTGGGCGTGTCCTCAAACCAGGACATTTGTCCCCGTGCCCTGCACACCCCCCGGCTCTGCCCTGCCGGAGGAGCGCGGTGCCACCCCGGTGTCACTGTGTCCGTGTGTCCCGTGCCCAGAGTGCGGCTCGGGGGGCTCTGGCTCGGGGGACGGCAGCGAGTGCGAGCAGGAGCGCTGCCGCCAGCTCGGGGGCTGGTGGGACGAGGACACCGAGGACGAGCCCTGCGTGTGTGACTTCACCTGCCAGGCCGTGCCCCGCAGCCCGGTGAGCCTGTCCCCTCCTGTCCCCGGCTGTCCCCAGCTGTCCCCTCCCCCAGCGGGTGTCCTGAGCTGTCCCCTCGCTGTGCTGGCAGGTGTGTGGCTCTGACGGTGTCACCTACGCCAACGAGTGCGAGCTGAAGAAGACGCGGTGTGAGAAACGCCAGGAGCTCTTTGTCACCAGCCAGGGAGCCTGTCGTGGTGAGTGCCACTCCTCCTGGTGTGTCCTCCAGGTGTCCCTGGGTGTGTCCCCTGAGGGAAGCCATCCCTTCTGGCTGGGTGTGACCCCTTTTGTGTCCCCTCAGGGAAACCATCCCTTCTGGCTGGGTGTGACCCCTTTTGTGTCCCCACTTGTCCCTGGGTGTGTCCCCTGAAAGAAGCCACTCCCCCCAGCTGGGTGTCTCCCCATGTGTGTCCCCAGGTGTCCCTGGGTGTGTCCCCTGAGGGAAACCATCCCTTCTGGCTGGGTGTGACCCCTTTGTGTCCCTGGGTGTGTCCCCTGAGGGAAACCATCCCTTCTGGCTGGGTGTGACCCCTGTTGTGTCCCCACTTGTCCCTGGGTGTGTTCCTGGGTGTGTCCCTGAAAGGAAGCCACTCTCCCCTGGTGGGTGTGTACCCAGTTGTCCCTGGGTGTGTCCCCAGTTGTCCCTGGGTGTGTCCCCATGTGTGTCCCCAGGTGTCCCTGGGTGTGTCCCCGCTGCCCTTTCCCTGGCAACAAAGAGGAATTGCTCACAGGGGACACAGCCCTGTCCCCCTCAGTGACACAGCCCTGTCCCCACTCACAGTGACACAGCCCTGTCCCCCTCAGTGACACAGCCCTGTCCCCACTCACAGTGACACAACCCTGTCCCCCTCACAGTGACACAGCCCTGTCCCCCTCACAGTGACACAGCCCTGTCCCCCTCACAGTGACACAGCCCTGTCCCCCTCAGTGACACAGCCCTGTCCCCCTCACAGTGACACAGCCCTGTCCCCCTCAGTGACACAGCCCTGTCCCCTCACAGTGACACAACCCTGTCCCCCTCAGTGACACAGCCCTGTCCTGTCCCCACTCCCGTGTTCCACACCTCCAGTTCCCAGCAATCCCACGTGGATTTTTGCCAATGCTGCTGGTTCCTGGCTGCCCATGTGACCCGTGTATCCCTGTCCCCTCCCTGCAGCCCTGTCCCTGCCCCCTGCTGGTGTCACCTGTGTGTCCCTGACCCGTGTGTCCCTGTCCCTGCCCCCTGCTGGTGTCACCTGTGTGTCCCTGACCCGTGTGTCCCTGGCCACTACCCTGCCACCCCTGCTGATGTCACCCGTGTGTCCCTGACCTGTGTGTCCCTCCCCTTGTCCCTCCCTGCAGCCATGGCCACCACCCCTGCTGGTGTCACCTATGTGTCCCTGTCCCCCTCTGCAGCCCTGGCCACCACCCCTGCTGGTGTCACCTGTGTGTCCCTGACCTGTGTGTCCCTCTCTGCAGCCCTGGCCACCACCCCTGCTGGTGTCACCTGTGTGTTCCTGTCCCCTCCCTGTAGCCCTGGCCACCACCTCTGCTGGTGTCACCTGTGTGTCCCTGTCCCCTTCCTGTAGCCCTGGCCACCATCCTGCCATCCCTGCTGGGCTGACCTGTGTGTCCCTGTCCCTTGTCCCCCCTCTGCAGCCCTGGCCACCACCCCTGCTGGTGTCAGCTGTGTGTCCCTGACCTGTGTGTCCCTGTCCCCTTGTCCCTGCAGCCCTGGCCACCACCCCTGCTGGTGTCAGCTGTGTGTCCCTGACCCGTGTGTCCCTGACCCTGCCCCCCTGCTGGTGTCACCTGTGTGTCCCTGACCCGTGTGTCCCTGACCCTGCCCCCTGCTGGTGTCAGCTGTGTGTCCCTGACCCGTGTGTCCCTGTCCCTGCCCCCTGCTGGTGTCACCTGTGTGTCCCTGACCTGTGTGTCCCTGTCCCTGCCCCCTACTGGTGTCACCTGTGTGTCCCTGACCCGTGTGTCCCTTACCCTGCCCCCTGCTGGTGTCACCTGTCTGTCCCTGACCCGTGTGTCCCTGGCCCTGACCCCTGCTGGTGTCACCTGTGTGTCCCTGACCCGTGTGTCCCTGTCCCTCCCTGCAGCCCTGGCCACCACCCCTGCTGGTGTCACCTGTGTGTCCCTGACCTGTGTGTCCCTGTCCCTGCCCCCTACTGGTGTCACCTGTGTGTCCCTGACCCGTGTGTCCCTGTCCCTGCCCCCTGCTGGTGTCACCTGTGTGTCCCTGACCCGTGTGTCCCTGGCCCTGCCCCCTGCTGGTGTCAGCTGTCTGTCCCTGACCCGTGTGTCCCTGTCCCTGCCCCCTGCTGGTGTCACCTGTGTGTCCCTGACCCGTGTGTCCCTGTCCCTGCCCCCTGCTGGTGTCACCTGTGTGTCCCTGACCCGTGTGTCCCTGTCCCTCCCTGCAGCCCTGGCCACGCCCCCGCCGCCCCTGCTGCTGGTGCACTGCAGCCAGACCGTCTATGGCTGCTGTCCCGACAATGTCACCGCGGCGCTGGGCGTGGGCGCCGCCGGCTGTCCCAGTGAGTGTCACCTCGGGGGAGGCTGCAGGAGCAGCTGCAGGGAGGGTCTGGGGTCCTGCATGCTCATCGTGGGATATTAAAGCTGGAGAAGCCCTCCTGAGTGGTGGCACCGCTGCTGTGGTCACCAAAATCGTGTCCCCAAGTGCCACCTGCGCAGGTTTTTTGGGCATTTCCAGGGTGGCGACTCCACCGCTTCCATAATTTGTGGAACCAGGTTTTTGTGGAACCAAAGCTCTCTCAGAGGGAACAAATGTTCCCAAATATCCAACCTGGACCTCCCCTGGTGCAACTTTTCCTTTGCTGCTGTCCCTTGTCCCCTGCGAGACAACCTCCCATCCTCCCAAAAGCCCTGAGCCAACTCCCAGACCTAAAATCCCTTTGGAATGTGGAGGGTGGTGGGATTCCCTTTGGATTCCTGTTTATCTGGGATTTGGGTTCCTGTATATTTGGGACTTTGGTTCCTGAATAATTTGGATTTGGTTCCTGTATATTTGGGATTTTGGTTCCTGAATATCTGGGATTTGGGTTCCTGTATATTTGGGATTTAGGTTCTTGTTTATTTGGGATTTGGGTTCCTGTATATTTGGGACTTTGGTTCCTGAATAACTGGGATTTGGTTCCTGTATATTTGGGATTTTGGTTCCTGAATAATTTGGATTGGGTTCCTGTATATTTGGGACTTTGGTTCCTGAATAATTGGGATTTGGGTTTCTGTATATTTGGGATTTTGGTTCCTGTTTATTTGGGATTTTGGGTTCCTGTACATTTGGGACTTTGCATCCTGAATAACTGGAATTTGGTTCCTGTATATTTGGGATTTAGGTTCCTGTTTATCTGGGATTTTGGTTCCTGTATATTTGGTATTTTCCCATAACTGCCCTCAGCTGTCCCCAGCTGCCTGCTGGCTGCCACCGAGGCCCCACCAGTGTCCCCCAGGGGTTGTCACCACTCCAGGAACCCAGTTTATCCCAGTTTATTCCCTGTCCCTGCCCTGGGCTGTCTCACCACCCCGCTGCTCCCCAGCTGTCCCTTGCTGTCCCCTCGTCTGACAGGGACAGCGTCACCCTGTCTGCCTTTGGCTGCCTGCCCCCACCAGGCTCATTAATTAATTAGCAATCAGCCTCTAATGGCTTCCTTCCCGTGGGATGCTAACGAGAGAGGAGCTGTTGGTGGCAGCGGGATGGAGCAGAGGTGGTGGCAGCGGTGACAGGGGGTGTCCCCTCCCTCAGGCACGTGCCAGTGCAACCCCTACGGCTCGTACGGGGGCTCGTGCGAGCCCGGCTCGGGCCAGTGCTCCTGCAAGCCCGGCGTGGGCGGCCTCAAGTGCGACCGCTGCGAGCCCGGCTTCTGGAACTTCCGCGGCATCGTCACCGACGGCAGGAGCGGCTGCACCCGTGAGGGACAGCGGGGCAGCGAGGGGACAGCGGGGGGACACGGAGGGGGCACCGGGGGACGCTGTGGGTGACAGGGAGGAGACACCAGGGGGATAGGGAGGGGACACGGAGGGGCACCGGGGGACACTGTGGGTGACAGGGAGGAGACACCAGGGGATAGGGAGGGGACACCCTGGGGACACCGGGGTGACAGAAAGGAGACACCAGAGGGCCGGGAGGGACACCCTGGGGACGTTGGAGGGACAGGGAGGGACACCGGGACTGACACAGAGTGTACACCGCGGAGACACCGGGGTGACAGGGAGGAGACACCAGGGGATAGGGAGGGGACACCCTGGGGACATTGGAGGGACAGGGAGGGGACACCGGGGGATAGGGAGAGGACACCGGGGGGACACTGTGGGGTGACAGGGAGGAGACACCAGGGGATAGGGAGGGGACACCCTGGGGACATTGGAGGGACAGGGAGGGGACACCGGGGGCACACCCTGAGTGACAGGGAGGGGACAGGGAGGGACACCGGGACTGACACGGAGGGGACACCGGGGGACACTGTGGGTGACAGGGAGGGGACACCAGGACTGACACGGAGGGGACACCGGGGGTGACAGGGAGGGGACACCAGGGGGACAGGGAGGGGACACCCTGGGGACATTGGAGGGACAGGGAGGGGACACCGGGGGACCGGGAGGGACAGGGAAGCGACACTGTGGGTGACAGGGAGGGAAACTGTGGGTGACAGGGAGGGGACACTGGGGGGACCGGGAGGGGACAGGGAAGCAACACTGTGGGTGACAGGGAGGGACACCCTGGGGATACCAGGGGTGACAGGGAGAGGAAACCGTGGGTGACAGGGAGGGGACACTGTGGGTGACACCCTGAGTGACAGGGAGGGGACATCCCATGAGTGTTTCCCCATAACTGCATTTTCCCCTTTCCCACCCCCATAACTGCATTTTCCCCTTTCCTGCCCCATAACTGCATTTTCCCCTTTTCCCACCCCATAACTGCATTTTTTCCCATAACTGCATTTTCCCTTTCCCACCCCATAACTGCATTTTCCCCATTCCCCACCCCATAACTGCATTTTCCCTTTTCCCACCCCATAACTGCATTTTTTTCCCCATAACTGCATTTTCCCCATTTCCCACCTCATAACTTTATTTTTTCCCTTTCCCACCCCATAACTGTATTTTTCCCATTTCCCACCCCATAACTGTATTTTTCCCTATTTCCCACCCCATAACTACCTCTCCCTCTTCCCAGCCTATCACTGTGGTTTTTCCCCATTTCCCACCCCATAACTGCATTTTCCCCTTTTCCCACCCCCATAACTGCATTTTTCCCTTTTCCACCCCATAACTGCATTTTTTCCCATTTCCCACCCCATAACTGCATTTTTTCCCCATTTCCCACCCCATAACTGCATTTTCCCCTTTTCCCACCCCATAACTGCATTTTTTCCCCATAACTGCATTTTCCCCATTCCCACCCCATAACTGCATTTTTCCCCCATTTCCCACCCCCATAACTGCATTTTTCCCATTTCCCACCCCATAACTGCATTTTTCCCATTTCCCACCCCATAACTGTATTTTTCCCTATTTCCCACCCCATAACTACCTCTCCCTCTTCCCAGCCTATCACTGTGTTTTTTCCCATTTCCCACCCCATAACTGCATTTTCCCTTTTCCCACCCCATAACTGCATTTTTTCCCCATAACTGCATTTTCCCCCATTCCCACCCCATAACTGCATTTTTCCCATTTCCCACCCCATAACTGCATTTTTCCCATTTCCCACCCCATAACTGTATTTTTCCCTATTTCCCACCCCATAACTACCTCTCCCTCTTCCCAGCCTATCACTGTGTTTTTTCCCATTTCCCACCCCATAACTGCATTTTTCCCCTTTCCCACCCCATAACTGCATTTTCCCCATTTCCCACCCCATAACTGCATTTTTTCCATTCCCCACGCCATGACCTGTGCTGTGCTGTCCCCAGCGTGCCACTGTGACCCCGTGGGCTCGGTGAGGGATGACTGTGAGCAGATGTCGGGGCTGTGCTCGTGCAGGACGGGCATCACGGGCATGAAGTGCAACCAGTGCCCCAACGGCAGCAAACTGGGCACCGCCGGCTGCCAGGAAGGTCAGGGATGTGGGTTTATTTGGGATTTGGGTTTCTGTGTCATTGGGATTTGGGGTCTTGGTTATCTGGGATTTGGGTTTCGGTGTAATTGGGATTTTGGTTTCTGAATAAATGGGATTCTGGGTTCTGGTTGTTTGGGATTTTGGGTCCTGGTTATTTGGGATTTGGGGTCTTGGTTATCTGGGATTTGGTTTCTGTGTAATTGGGATTTTGGTTTCTGAATAAATGGGATTTTGGGGTCCTGGTTATTTGGGATTTTGGGTCCTGTTTATTTGGGATATTTGGTCCTGGTTATTTGGGTTTTGGGTCCTGGTTATTTGGGATTTTGGTTCCTGGTTATTTGGGATTTGGGTTTCTATGTAATTGGGATTTTGGGGACCTGGGGATTTGGGATTTGGGGTCTTGGTTATCTGGGATTTGGGTTTCGGTGTAATTGGGATTTTGGTTTCTGAATAAATGGGATTTTGGGTCCTGTTTATTTGGGATATTTTGGTCCTGGTTATTTGGGATTTTGGTTTCTGGTTATTTGGGATTTGGGTCCTGGTTATTTGGGATTTGGGTTTATTTGGGATTTGGGTTTCTGTGTAATTGGGATTTTGGGGTCCTGAGGATTTGGGTTTTGGGGTCTTGGTTATCTGGGATTGGTTTTTTTCCTGTGTAATTGGGATTTTAGTTTCTGAATAAATGGGATTTTTGTTTCCGGTTATTTGGGATTTTGGTTTCTGAATAAATGGGATTTTTGGGTCCTGTTTTTTTGAGATTTGGGTTTCTAAATAACTGCGATTTTGGGTCCTGCATCACTGGGAGTTTAGATCCTATTTATTTGGGATTTTGAGTCCTGTGTAACTGGGATTTTGGTTTCTGAATAAATGGGATTTTGGGTCCTGGTTTTTTGGGATGTTGGGTCCTGCCTATTTGGGATTTTGGGTCCTGGTTTTTTGGGGTTTGCGTCCTGGTTATTTGGGATTTGGGTTTATTTGGGATTTGGGCTTCTGTGTAATTGGGATTTTGGGGTCCTGAGGATTTGGGATTTGGGGTCTTGGTTTTCTGGGATTTTGGTTTCTGAATAAATGGGATTTTGGGTCCTGGTTATTTGGGATTTGGGTTTTTATATAATTGGGATTTGGGGTTCTGGTTAATTGGGATTTTGGTTTCTGAATAACGGGGATTTTGGGTCCTGGTTACTTGAGATTTTGGGCCCCGGTTATTTGGGATTTTGGTCCCTGCGTAACTGGGATTTAGATTTCTGCATAAGTGGGATTTTGGTTCCTGTTTATTTGGGATTTTGGTTTTGGCTAACTGGGATTTTGGCTCCTTTCTAGCTGGGATTTTGGTTCTTGTGTAACTGGGATTTTGGTTCCTAGTTCTTTGGGGTCTTGGTTCCTGTATATTTGGGATTTTGGCTCCTGGTTAACTGAGATTGTGGTTCCTGCATAACTGGGATTTTCTCTCCTTTCTAACTGGGATTTTGTTTGTATGTTTGGGATTTTGTCTCCTGTCTAACTGGGATTGTGTCTCTTGTATATTTGGGATTTTGTTTGTATATTTGGGATTCTGTCTCTTGCCTGAGATTTTGTTTGTATATTTGGGATTTTGTCACCTGTCTAACTGGGATTGTGTCTCTTGTATATTTGGGATTTTGTTTGTATATTTGGGACTTTGTCTCCTGTCTAACTGGGGCTGTGTCTCTTGTATATTTGGGATTTTGTTTGTATGTTTGGGATTTTGTCTCCTGTCCAACTGGGGTTGTGTCTCTTGTATATTTGGGATTTTGTTTGTATATTTGGGATTCTGTCTCTTGCCTGAGATTTTTTTTGTATATTTGGGATTTTGTCACCTGTCTAACTGGGATTGTGTCTCCTGTTTATTTGGGAATCTGTCTCCTGCCTAGCTGCGATTTTGTTTGTATATTTGGGGTTTTATCTCCCGTATATTTGGGAATCTCTCTCCTGCCTAACTGGCATTTCCCCCTTCCCATCTGGACGTTTCCTGTCCCCACAGACCCCTCAGCCCCGCGCTCCTGCCAGGAGCTGAGCTGTGATTTCGGGGCCTCGTGCGTGGAGCTCAACGGCTTCGCCCACTGCGAGTGCCCGTCCCCGCTGTGCTCCGAGGCCAACGCCACCAAGGTTTGGGGACAGCCCCTGGGGCTTGGGGACACGGGGTGGCACCTGCACGGGGCTCTGCCCCACAGGAATTTGTCTGAAAACCTGGGGTTTGGGTCCTGGTTATTTGGGATTGTGGTTCTTGGTTATTTGGGATTGTGGTTCGTGGTTATTTGGGATTTGGGTCCAGGTTATTTGAGATTGTGGTTCTTGGTTATTTGGGATTGTGGTTCTTGGTTATTTGGGATTGTGGTTCCTGGTTATTTGGGATTTGGGTCCAGGTTATTTGAGATTGTGGTTCGTGGTTATTTGGGATTGTGGTTCTTGGCTATTTGAGATTTGGGTTTCTGTGTAATTGGGATTTTGGATCCTGGTTAATTGGGTTTTGGATTTCTGGTTAATTGGGATTTGGATTTCTGGTTATTTGGGGTTTGGGTTTCTGGTTATTTGGGATTTGGGTTTCTATGTAATTGGGATTGCGGTTCCTGGTTATTTGGGATTTGGGTTGCTGGTTATTTGGGATTTGAGTTTCTATGTAATTTGGATTGTGGTTCTTGGTTATTTGGGATTTGGGTTTCTATGTAACTGGGATTTTGGGTCCTGGTTATTTGGGATTTGAGTTTCTGTGTAATTGGGATTTTGGGTTTCTGGTTATTTGGGATTTGGGTTTCTGTGTAATTGGGATTTTGGGTTCTGGTTATTTGCGATTTGGGTTTCTGTGTAATTGGGATTTTGGCTCCTGGTTATTTGCGATTTGGGTTTCTGGTTATTTGGGGTTTGGGTTTCTATGTAAATTGGGATTGCAGTCCCTGATTATTTGGGATTGTGGTTCTTGGTTATTTGGGATTGTGGTTCATGGTTATTTGGGATTTGGGTTTCTGTGTAATTGGGATTTTGGATCCTGTTTATTTGGGATTTGGGTTTCTTGGTTATTTGGGATTTTGCTTTCTGAATACCTGGGATTGTGGTTCCTGGTTATTTGGGATTTGGGTTTCTGTGTAATTGGGATTTGGGTTTCTGGTTGTTTGGGATTTTGGCTCCTGGTTATTTGGGATTTCGGGTCCCGCCTTCGGGGGGCTCGGGGACACGGGGGTGGCACCTGCAGGTGGCTCTGCCCCGCAGGAGCTTGTTCCCTGCTGGCCCAGGGGGACACACGGGGCACAATGTCCCCTGGCCCCGCCCCCCAAAAACGCTGCCAGCGCAGGTGGCACTGGGGGCCCCGGTGCAGCTGCTGTCCCCTGTGTCCCCAGGTGTGTGGCTCCGACGGTGTCACCTACGGGGACCAGTGCCAGCTGCAGACCATCGCCTGCCGGCAGCGGCAGCACATCACCGTCAGGCACGCGGGCCAGTGCCACGGTGAGTGCCACACGGAGTGCCACTGAGTGCCACACTGAGTGTCACACTGAGTGCCACACTGAGTGTCACACTGAGTGTCACACTGAGTGTCACTGAGTGTCCCCTGGTAGTGTCATACGGAGTGTCCCCTGGCAGTGCCACTGAGTGCCACACGGAGTGTCCCCTGGCAGTGTCACACTGAGTGTCCCCTGGAGTGCCACTGAGTGCCACACGAGTGTCCCCTGGCAGTGTCACACTGAGTGTCCCCTGGCAGTGCCACTGAGTGCCACACGGAGTGTCCCCTGGCAGTGTCACACTGAGTGTCCCTGGCAGTGCCACTGAGTGCCACACGGAGTGTGCCCTGGCAGAGCACTGTCAGTGTCACACTGAGTGTTCCCTGGCAGTGTCACTGGCAGTGTCCCCTAGGCAGTGCCATTGTGAGTGTAACACTGACTGTCCCCTGAGCAGTGTCCCTTGGGCAGTGCCACTGAGTGTCCGCTGGGCAGTGTCACTGTCATTGTCCCCTGGACAGTGTCACACTCAGTGTCCCCTGGAGAGTGTCACTGAGTGTCACTTGGGCAGTGCCACTGAGTGTCTCCTGGGCAGTGCCATTGTGTCACCTGGGTGGGCAGTGCCACTGAGTGTCCCTTGAGGCAGTACCACTGAGTGTCCCCTGGGTGGGCAGTGCCACTGAGTGTCCCCAGTCTGTGTCACCCTGTGCCACGCCAGATTCCCAGGCTGTGTCACCCTGTGCCACACCAGGTGCCCTTCCCCATCTTTGTCCCCCTTTCCCGGCGCCTCCCCTCCGTCCCCTCCTCACCTGTCCCTGCTGCTCCCCACAGAGCCGCTGCCCCACGCCAGCCCCCCGCCGCTGCCCCGCGCCGCCCCGGGCCACCGCGCCCCCGGGCCACCGCGCCCCCGGGCCACCGCGCCGCCCCCCCGGGCTGGCCACCAGCGCCGCCCCGCCGGCAGCCGAGCCCACAGCGGAGCGGGCCAGCCCGCCGCCGCAGCCGTGAGCACAGCCCGGCCGGCCACCGCAGCCGGGGCCACACACGGAGCCACCGCAGCCTGGGCCACACACGGAGCCACGGCGCCCGTGGCCACCACCGCCCGCCGGCCACCGCGCCCGTGGCCACCACGCCCGTGCCCGCGGGCACCGCGCAGCCAGCGACGGCGAGTCCGGCAGCGCCGAGGGCAGCGGGGACCAGGAGATGGGGACCAGCGGGGACCAGGAGTCCAGCGGGGCGGGCTCTGCCGGTGAGTGCCACCCCGCGCCCGCAGTGCCACCAGCGGGGCAGTGACAGTGACGGTGACAGTGCTGGGTGGTGGCAGTGCTGGGTGGTGGCAGTGACAGTGTTGGGTGGTGGCAGTGACAATGCTGGATGGTGACAGTGATAGATGGTGACAGTGACAGTGCTGGATGGTGACAGTGCTGGGTGGTGGCAGTGACAGTGCTGGATGGTGACAGTGCTGGGTGGTGACAGTGACAGTGTTGGGTGGTGACAGTGACAGTGCTGGGTGGTGACAGTGACAGTGTTGGGTGGTGGCAGTGACAATGCTGGATGGTGACAGTGCTGGATGGTGGCAGTGACAGTGTTGGGTGGTGGCAGTGACAATGCTGGATGGTGACAGTGCTGGATGGTGGCAGTGACAGTGCTGGATGGTGACAGTGACAGTGACATTGCTGGGTGGTGGCAGTGATAGTGCTGGGTGGTGGCAGTTCTGGATGGTGACAGTGCTGGGTGGTGACAGTGCTGGGTGGTGGCAGTTCTGGATGGTGACAGTGTTGGATGGTGACAATGCTGGATGGTGGCAGTGCCAATGACAGTACTGGATGTGCCCTGGCTGTCCCCAGGTGAGGAGGAGGAGGGTGAGGACGAGGCCCAGGTGACATCCACGGCTGCCATCGAGAGGGCCACGTGCTACAACTCGGCGCTGGGCTGCTGCTCCGACGGCAAAACCGCGGCCGCCCGACGCCGAGGGGAGCAACTGCCCCGGTGAGCGTGGCCTGGGGCGTGTGGGGTCTGCGGGGTCAGGAGCTCAGGGTCTCTGCAGGGGGGTGACCCAGGGGTGGATTTGGGGCTGGGGGATTCGGGGTCTGCAGGGTCAGGAGCTCAGGGTCTCTGCAGGGGGGTGACACAGGGGTGGATTTGGGCCTGGGGGATTCAGGGTCCTTTTGGGGTCAGGAGCTCAGGGTCTGCAGGAGGTGATCCAGAGGTGGATTTGGGGCTGGGGAGTTCAGGGGTCCTTTTGGGGTCAGGAGCTCAGGGTCTGCAGGGGGTGACACAGAGGTGGATTTGGGGCTGGGGCATTCGGGGCTCTGCGGGGTCAGGAGCTCAGGGTCTCTGCAGGGGGTGACCTGAGGTGGATTTGGGGCTGGGGGATTCAGGCTCTGCGGGGTCAGGAGCTCAGGGTCTGCAGGGGTGACCCAGGGGTGGATTTGGGGCTGGGGGATTCGGGGGTCTGTGCGGGGTCAGGAGCTCAGGGTCTCTGCAGGGGGTGACACAGGAGTGGATTTGGGGCTGGGGGATTCGGGCTCTGCGGGGTCAGGAGCAGGGGTGACACAGAGGTGGATTTGGGGCTGGGGGATTCGGGGTCCTTTTGGGGTCAGGAGCTCAGGGTCTGCAGGGGGTGACACAGGGGTGGATTTGGGGCTGGGGCGTTCGGGGCCTCGCGGGGTCAGGAGCTCAGGGTCTGCAGGGGGTGACCCAGAGGTGGATTTGGGGCTGGGGGATTCGGGCTCTGCGGGGTCAGGAGCTCAGGGTCTGCAGGGGGTGACACAGAGGTGGATTTGGGGCTGGGGGATTCGGGGCTCTGCGGGGTCAGGAGCTCAGGGTCTGCAGGGGGTGACCCAGAGGTGGATTTGGGGCTGGGGATTCGGGGTCTGCGGGGTCAGGAGCTCAGGGTCTGCAGGGGGTGACAGAGGTGGATTTGGGGCTGGGGCGTTCGGGGTCTGTGCGGGGTCAGGAGCTCAGGGTCTGCAGGGGGTGACCCAGAGGTGGATTTGGGGCTGGGGCATTCGGGCTCTGCGGGGTCAGGAGCTCAGGGTCTCTGCAGGAGGTGACCCAGGGGTGGATTTGGGGCTGGGGCGTTCGGGCTCTGCGGGGTCAGGAGCTCAGGGTTCTCTGCAGGGGGTGACACGGGGGTGGATTTGGGGCTGGGGGATTCAGGGTCCTTTTGGGGTCAGGAGCTCAGGGTCTGCAGGGGTGACACAGGGGTGGATTTGGGGCTGGGGGATTCGGGGGTCCTTTTGGGGTCAGGAGCTCAGGGTCTCTGCAGGGGGTGACACGGGGTGGATTTGGGGCTGGGGATTCGGGGTCTGCGGGGTCAGGAGCTCAGGGTCTGCAGGGGTGACACAGAGGTGGATTTGGGGCTGGGGGATTCGGGCTCTGCGGGGTCAGGAGCTCAGGGTCTGCAGGGAGTGACACAGAGGTGGATTTGGGGCTGGGGGATTCGGGTCTGTGCGGGGTCAGGAGCTCAGGGTCTGCAGGGGTGACCCAGAGGTGGATTTGGGGCTGGGGAGTTCGGGGTCTGCGGGGTCAGGAGCTCATAGGGTCTCTGCAGGGGGTGACACAGGGGTGGATTTGGGGCTGGGGGATTCGGGTCTGCGTTGTCAGGAGCTCAGGGTCTCTGCAGGAGGTGACACAGGGTGGATTTGGGGCTGGGGGATTCGGGGTCCTTTTGGGGTCAGGAATTTGGGATCTCTCAAGGCGGGGTGACACAGAACTGCCCTGGTGCATTTGGGGTTGGGATCTGTTCGGGGTCAGGAGTTGGGGATCTCTCAAGGTGGACACAGAACAGCCCAGATGGATTTTGGGCTGGAGGAAGGTTTGGGATCATTTTGGAGTCAGGAATCTCTCAAAAGGGATGACACAGAGCTGCCCAGGTGGATTTGGGGCTGGGAGAGGGCTCTGGGGTCTCTTTGGGGTCAGGAATTGGGGGCCACGTCCCAGATTTTTCCTGACTGAAATCCTTCCTTGTTCCTTGGGGTTTCCAGTGGGACGTCCCCTTTTCCTTTGAGAAAAAAACATTTTCCTTTTTAACCCATAAAGGACAGAACCTGGTGAAAGGAAAAGGAAAAGGGAAAGGGAAAAGAGAAAGGGAAAGGGAAAAGGGAAAGGGAAGGGGAAAGGGAAAGGGAAAGGGAAAGGGAAAGGGAAAAGGGAAAGGGAAAAGGAAAGGGAAAGGGAAAGGGAAAGGAAAAGGGAAAGAGGGAAAGGGAAAGGGAAAGGGAAAAGGAAAGGGAAAGGGAAAGGGAAAGGGAAAGGGAAAGGGAAAAGGAAAGGGAAAGGGAAAGGGAAAAGGAAAGGGAAAAGAGAAAGGGAAAAGGGAAAGGGAAAGGGAAAAGGAAAGGGAAAGGGAAAAGGAAAGGGAAGGAGCCTCCTGTGTGATCCCAGTGCAGGATCTCTCCTCCCTCTGCAGCCCCAGCTCAGGACCCACCCCTGGTGCTCCCAGTGCAGTTCCAGGATGGTTTGTCAGGGCTGGCCCGGCCCGGTGTCCCTGTGCCTGGTGTCCCTGTGCCGGGTGTCCCAGGTGTCCCCGTGGTCCCCAGCCCTGTGCCCAGTGTCCTTGTGCCCAGTGTCCCCATTGTCACCAGCTCCGTGTGACCCCCTGGGCTGTCCCAGGTGTCCCCATGCCTGGTGTCCCCGTTGTCCCCAGCCCCATGTGCTGTCCCAGGTGTCTGTGTCCCCTTTGTCCCTGTTGTCCCCATCCCCCAGGCTGTTTCAGGCTGTCCCAAGTGTCTGTGTCCCAGGTGTCCCCATTGTCCCCAGCCCCAGGCTGTCCCAGGCTGTCCCAGGTGTCAGTGTCTGTGTCCCTGTCGTCCCTGTTGTCCCCAGCCCCGTTTTCTGTCCCAGGTGTCTGTGTCCCAGGTGTCCCTATTGTCCCCAGCCCTGTTTTCTGTCCCTGTTGTCCCCGTTGTCCTCAGCCCTGTGTCCCCCAGGCTGTCCCAGGTGTCTGTGTCCTGGATGTCCCTGTTGTCCCCATTGTCCCCAGCCCCGTTTTCTGTCCCCATTGTCCCCAGCCCCAGACTGTCCCAGGTGTCTGTGTCCCCGATTTCTGTCGCTGTTGTCCCCATTGTCCCCAGCCCCAGGCTGTCCCAGGTGTCTGTGTCCTGGGTGTCCCTGTTGTCCCCGTTGTCCCCAGCCCCGTCTTCTGTCCCTGTTGTCCCCAGCCCCAGACTGTCCCAGGTGTCCCAGGTGTCTGTGTCCCCATTTTCTGTCCCTGTTGTCCCCGTTGTCCCCAGCCCCAGGATGTCCCAGGTGTCCCAGGTGTCTGAGTCCCCATTGTCCCCAGCCCCGTTTTCTGTCCCAGTTGTCCCCATTGTCCCCAGCCCCATTTTCTGTCCCCGTTGTCCCCAGCCCCAGACTGTCCCAGGTGTCCCAGGTGTCTGTGTCCCCGCTGTCCCCAGCCCCAGGCTGTCCCGGGTGTCCCAGGTGTCTGTGTCCCGGCTGTCCCAGGTGTCCCAGGTGGCTGTTTCCCAGGTGTCCCAGGTGTCTGTGTCCCCGCTGTCCCCAGCCCCAGGCTGTCCCAGGTGTCTGTGTCCCGGGTGTCCCAGGTGTCTGTTTCCCAGGTGTCCCAGGTGTCTGTGCCCCGTTGTCTGTCCCAGTTGTCCCCGCTGTCCCCAGCCCCAGGCTGTCCCGGGTGTCCCAGGTGTCTGTGTCCCCGTTTTCTGTCCCGGGTGTCCCCAGCCCCAGGCTGTCCCAGGTGTCCCAGGTGTCTGTGTCCCGGGTGTCCCAGGTGTCTGTGTCCCCGCTGTCCCCAGCCCCGTTTTCTCTCCCAGTTGTCCCCGCTGTCCCCAGCCCCAGGCTGTCCCAGGTGTCCCAGATGTCTGTGTCCCGGCTGTCCCAGGTGTCTGTGCCCCGTTGTCTGTCCCTCTAACGTGTCTCTCTTGTCGCGCAGCGAGCAGGGCGCTGCTCTCCCGGAGCTGCAGGACGCTGCCTGGTAACCTGTCCCGCCCCAGCATCGGCACTAACCCATCCTGCACCGCTCCCACTAACCCAGCACTGGCACTGCCCCGTCCCCTCCGCCACCGCCCCCGCTGAAGGTTTGCTTTTTGTCCCTCCCAGCCACCAAGGTGTTCCAGGGGGTGCTGATCCTGGAGGAGGTGGAGGGCCAGGAGCTCTTCTACACCCCCGAGATGGCCGACCCCAAATCCGAGCTCTTCGGGGAGACGGCGCGCAGCATCGAGGGCGCCGTGAGTGCGGGGCTGAGCCCGGGGCTTCTGCTGGGAGACATCAGCACACAAAAATTACATTTATAGTTTCCTATCTGGCCCCAAAAAAAAGAGTTCTGCTGGGAGACATCAGCACAACAAAAATTACATTTATAGTTTCCTATCTGGCCCCAAAAAAAAGAGTTCTGCTGGGAGACATCAGCACAACAAAAATTACATTTATAGTTTCCTATCTGGCCCCCAAAAAAATTAAATTTATAATTTCCTATCTGACCCCAAAAATAAAAGAGTTCTGCTGTGAGAATCCCAGTTACAAAAAAAAATATTTATAGTTTTCAGTCTGGCCCCAAAAAAGAGAGTTCTGCTGGGAGAAACACAGTACAAAAAAAATTAAATTTATAGTTTTCAATCTGGCCCCCCGAAAAAAAGAGTTCTGCTGTGAGAACCCCAGTCACAAAAAAAAATTTAAAATTTTCAATCTGGCCCCCCCCAAAAAAAGAGTTCTGCTGTGAGAACCCCAGTCACAAAAAAAAATATTTATAGTTTTCAATCTGGCCCCAAAAAAGGGAATTCTGCTGGGAGAAACCCAGCACAAAAAAATTAAATTTATAATTTCCTATCTGACCCCAAAAAAAGAGTTCTGCTGTGAGAACCCCAGTTACAAAAAAAAATATTTAAAATTTTCAATCTGGCTCCCCAAAAAAAGGGAGTTCTGCTGTGAGAAACCCAGCCACAAAAAACTAAATTTATAGTTTTCAATCTGGCCCCAAAAATAAAAGAGTTCTGCTGTGAGAAACCCACTCACAAAAAAAATAAATTTATAGTTTTCAATCTGGCCCCAAAAAAAGGGAATTCTGCTGGGAGAAACACAGCCACAAAAAAATTAAATTTATAATTTCCAATCTGACCCCCAAAAAAAAAAGAGTTCTGCTGTGAGAACCCCAGTCACAAAAAAATATTTAAAATTTTCAATCTGGCCCCAAAAAAGGAATTCTGCTGTGAGAACCCCAGTCACAAAAAAATATTCAGAATTTTCTGTCCTAGCAAGCATTAACCCCCCAAAACCCAGTAAACTTACTGACTAAACTAACTTTGGGATAACTGAGTTTAACCTAAATGCAGTTTCAAAATAAAATGGAATTTCCCTTTAAATCAGAATTTCCCTTTTCTCTTCCCCAGGATTTTCCCCTTATATCAGAATTTCCCTTTTCTATTCCCTTAAGATTTTCCTGTTAAATCAGAATTTCCCTTTCCTCTTCCCCAGGATTTTCCCTTTCCTCCTCCCCCAGGATTTTCCTGTAAAATCAGAATTTCCTTTTCCTCTTACCCCAAGATTTTCCCTTTAAATCAGAATTCCCTTTCCTCTTCCCCAGGATTTTCCCTCTAAATCAGAATTTCCTGTTAAATCAGAATTTCCCTTTCCTTTTCCCCAACTATTTTCCCATTAAATCAGAATTTCTCTTTCCTCTTCCCGTAGAATTTTTCGTTTTCCTATTCCCCCAAGATTTTCCCTTTAAATCAGAATTTCCCTTTCCTCTTCCCCAGGATTTTCCCTCTAAATCAGAATTTCCTGTTAAATCAGAATTTCCATTTCCTTTTCCCCCAGGATTTTCCCTTAAATCAGAATTTCCCTCTCCTCTTCCCCCAGGATTTTCCCTTTAAATCAGAATTTCCCTTTCCTCTTCCCCCAGAATTTCCCCTTAAATCAGAATTTCCCTTTCCTCTTCCCCCAGGATTTTCCCTCCAGTTCAGAATTCCCTTTCCCCTTCCCCCAGGATTTTCCTGTTAAATCAGAATTCCCTTTCCTCTTCCCCCAGGATTTTCCTGTTAAATCAGAATTTCCCTTTCCTCTTCCCCCAGAATTTTCCTTTTCCTCTTCCCTAAGATTTTCCCTTTAAATCAGAATTTCCCTTTTCTCTTCCCCCAAGATTTTCCCTTTAAATCAGAATTTCCCTTTCCTCTTCCCCAGGGTTTTCCCTCTAAATCAGAATTTCCTGTTAAATCAGAATTTCCCTTTCCTTTTCCCCCACAATTTTCCCATTAAATCAGAATTTCCCTTTCCTCTTCTCGTAGAATTTTTCGTTTTCCTATTCCCCCAAGATTTTCCCTTAAATCAGAAATTCCTTTTCTCTTCCCCGCCGGATTTTCCCTTAAATCAGAATTTCCCTTTTCTCTTCCCGCAGGATTTTCCCTCTAAATCAGAATTTCCCTTTCTTCTACCCCAGGATTTTTGCTGTTAAATCAGAATTCCCTTTCCTCTTCTCCCAGGATTTTCCTTTCCTCTTCCCCCAGGATTTTCCTGTTAAATCAGAATTTCTCTTCCTCTTCCCGTAGAATTTTTCGTTTTCCTCTTCCCCAAGATTTTTCCCTTAAATCAGAATTTCTCTTTCCTCTTCCCGTAGAATTTTTCGTTTTCCTCTTCCCCAAGATTTTTCCCTTAAATCAGAAATTCCCTTTTCTCTTCCCGCAGGATTTTCCCTTTAAATCAGAATTTCCCTTTCCTCTTCCGGCCAGGATTTCCTTTCCTCTTCCCCAGGATTTTCCTGTTAAATCAGAATTCCCTTTCCTCTTCCCCAGAATTTCCCTTAAATCAGAATTCCCTTTCCTCTTCCGCAGGATTTCTCCAAATCAGAATTCCCTTTCCCTTCCCGCAGGATTTCCCTCCAAATCAGAATTCCCTTTCCCTTCCCCAGGATTTTCCCTTAAATCAGAATTCCTTTCCTCTTCCCCCAGAATTTCCCCTTAAATCAGAATTCCCTTTCCCCTCCCGCAGGATTTCCCTCCATTCAGGATTTCCCTCTGCAGCAGGCTGTTTCTCTAACCGAGCCTCTCTCCCCAGCTGGACGAGCTGTTCCGCGGCTCCGACGTGCGCCGGGATTTCCGCAGCGTGCGCGTGCGGGACCTGGGCCCGAGCAGCGCCGTCAGGGTGGGCCTGGAGGCTCACTTCGACCCAGGTGGGACAGAATTCCTTCTGGGAGATCTGGGGGGGCTCACTTTGATCCAGGTGGGACAAATTCCATCTGGGAAATCATCTGGGGGGCTCACTTCGACCCAGGTGGGACCAATTCTCCTGGGAGATCAGTTTGGGGGGCTCACTTTGATCCAGGTGGGACACAATTCCTGCTGGGAAATCATCTGGGGGCTCACTGATCCAGGTGGGACAAATTCCTGCTGGGAAATCATCTGGGGGGGCTCACTTCTACCCATGTGGGACAAATTCCTGCTGGGAGATCTGGGGGGCTCACTTTGATCCAGGTGGGACAAAATTCCCTGGGAAATCATCTGGGGGCTCACTTCCACCCAGGCAGGACACAATCCCCTGGGAAATCAATTTGGGGGATCTCACTTCGACCCAGGTGGGACACAAATTCTTGCTGGGAGATCAATTTGGGGGGCTCACTTCGACCCAGGTGGGACACAATTCCTTCTGGGAAAATCAATCTGGGGGGCTCACTTTGACTCAGGTGGGACTCAAAATTCCATCTGGGGAGATCTGGGGGCTCACTTTGATCCAGGTGGGACACAATCCCATCTGGGGAAATCATCTGGGGGGCTCACTTCGAGCCAGGTGGGACAAAATTCCTGCTGGGAAATCATCTGGGGGGCTCACTTCGACCCAGGTGGGACAAATTCCTGCTGGGAAATCTGGGGGGCTCACTTCGACCCAGGTGGGACACAATTCCTGCTGGGAAATCATCTGGGGGGGCTCACTTCGAGCCAGGTGGGACAAATTCTCCTGGGAAATCATCTGGGGGGGCTCACTTCTGACCCAGGTGGGACAAATTCTCCTGGGAAATCATCTGGGGGGCTCACTTTGACCCAGCGTGGGACAAAATCCTCTGGGAGATCATCTGGGGGGCTCACTTCGACCCAGGTGGGACAAAATTCCTGCTGGGAAATCATCTGGGGGGCTCACTTTGATCCAGGTGGGACAAAATCCTGCTGGGAGATCTGGGGGGCTCACTTTGACCCAGGTGGGACAAATCCCCTGGGAAATCTATCTGGGGGGGCTCACTTTGAGCCAGGTGGGACAAAATCCTGCTGGGAACTGGGGCTGGGAAATCTGGGGGGGGAAAAGGAAAAAACCATCCTGGAATTCAGTGGGGTTGGGTTTTTATCTTTTGAATATTTTATCTTTTTTTTATCTTTTATCCTGTAGAATTCAGTGGGGTTGGGTTTTATATTTTGATCTTTTTATCTTGTTGTTTTATCTTTTACCCTGCAGAAATTCAGTGGGGTTGGGATTTTATCGTTTGATTTTTTGATTTTTTTATATCTTTTATTCTGCAGAATTCAGTGGGGTTGGGATTTTATCCTGCAGAAATTCAGTGGGGTTGGGATTTTATCTTTTGGTCTTTTTATCTTTTTTTAATCTTTTATCCTGCAGAATTGAGTGGGGTTGGGATTTTATCTTTTGATTTTTTATCTTTTTTTTATCTTTTACCCTGCAGAAATTCAGTGATTTTGGGATTTTATCCTGCAGAATTTCAGTGGGGTTGGGATTTTAATCTGCAGAATTCAGTGGGGTTGGGTCTTTTATCTTTTGATTTTTTATCTTTTTTTTATCTTTTACCCTGCAGAAATTCAGTGATTTTGGGATTTTTATCCTGCAGAATTTCAGTGGTTTTGGGGGTTTTTATCCTGCAGAAATTCAGTGGTTTTGGGGTTATCCTGCAGAAATTCAGTGATTTTGGGATTTTATCCTGCAGAATTTCAGTGGTTTTGGGGTTTTTTATCCTGCAGAATTCCAGTGGGGTTGGGTTTTTTATCCTGCAGAATTCTAGGTGGAGCTGCAGCCTAAGGAAGCGAGGGACAGTTTACTTTGGGAAATGAGGATTATTTTCCTTGGGACAGAAGGGATTTTCCCTAGGAAATGAGGATAATTTTCATTAGGAAATGAAGATTATTTTCTTTAGGAAAGGATTACTATTTTCCTTAGGAAAGGAAGATAATTTTACTAAGGAAATTATGATTATTTTCCTTGGGAAAATGAGGATTATTTTCCTTAGAAAAGGAAGGTTAATTTCCTTAGGAAAGGAGGATTATTTTCCTTAGGAAATGAGGATTATTTTCCTTGGGAAATAATGAATATTTTCCTTAGGGAAAGAGGATTCTTTTATTTAGCAAATGAGGATTATTTTCCTTGGGAAATGAGGGTTAATTTCCTTATGAAATTAGGATTATTTTCTTCAGGAAATGAGGGTTATTTTCTTTAGGAAATTAAAATTCTTTTCCTTATGAAGGGAGGATTATTTTCCTCAGGAAATGAAGATTATTTTACTAAGGAAATGAGGATTATTTTCCTTGGGAAAATGAGGATTATATTCTTTAGGAAAGGAAGAGGACTGTTTTCCATGGAAAATGAGGGTTATTTTTCCATGGGAAATGAGGAACATTTTCCTTGGGAAAGGAGAATTATTTTCCATGGGAAAGGAGAATTATTTTCCATGGGAAAGGAGAATTGTTTTCCATGGGAAAGGAGAATTATTTTCCATGGGAAATGGGGTTTGGGGAGGTCACAGGAAGGAAATCCCTGCTGCACCTTTGACTGCTGTCCCTCCTTCCCCTGCTGGGCTCAGGCACGTCCCACACGGCCGCCGACGTCCAGGGGGCCCTGCTCAAGCAGATCCGGGCTGCCAAGAGAAAAACCATCCTGGTGAAGAAGCCCCAGGCTGAGCACATCAAATTCATGGATTTCGGTGAGATCCCTTTTTGGGGTTTTAAAATTCCAAAGGGGAATTGCTGGGCTTGGCTTGGGTATCAACCCCTGAGGAGATTGCAGAGGTGGGGGGTGTGGGATTCCAGAGGAATTGGGGAGTGTTTGGGGTTGGGAGGGAACTTAAAGGTTATCTGGATCATGGGAAGGGGTTTTCCAGGGATGGGGCAGCCTCAGCTTCTCTGGGAAATCCGTCCCAGGCTGGGTAAAATCTCTGTGCCTGCATCTGCTGTGCACTAAGGGGAGCCATCAAAGGGTTAAAATCCCCCCATTTCCATGGGGTGTGGGCAGTGGGAAAGGAGCTGGAATTCCAGGGGTGGTGCCCAGGCTGGGGCTGCTCCTGCTGCACCCAGAATTGCCACAAGTGAGCACAGAGCCTGGCACAGGCACAGCCCCACTGCCAGCATCCCAAAATATTCCCAATTTTTGTCCACTTGGAGGCTTCTTAGGGTGGAAATTCCTCCTCCAGAACCAGCCTGGCTACTCCTCTTATAACCCACACCTGACCCCAAAATTAACCCATACCTGAACCTAAAACTGACCCTAAAACTGACCCACACCTGACCCTAAAACTGACCCTAAAATTAACCCACACCTGACCCTAAAACTGACCCACACCTGACCCTAAAACTGACCCACACCTGAACCTAAAACTGACCCACACCTGAACCCAAACTTAACCCACACCTGACCCTAAAACTTACCCACATTTGACCCTAAAACTGACCCACACCTGACCCTAAAACTGACCCACACCTGACCCTAAAATAACCCACACCTGACCCTAAAACTGACCCACACCTGAACCTAAAACTAACGCACACCTGGCCGCAAACCTAACCCATACCTGACCCTAACCCTAGCCCAAACTGACCCACACCTGACCCCAAAACTAACCCATACCTGACCCCAACCCTAAGCCACATCTGATCCCAGCCCTAACCCACACCTGACCCTAAAACTGACCCACACCCGTCCCCAAAACTAACCTTTACCTGACCCAATACTAACCCACACCTGACCCTAAAACTGACCCACACCTCACCCTAAACTTAACCCACACCTGAACCTAAAATAACCCATACCTGACCCTAAAACTGACCCACACCTGAACCTAAACTTGACCCACACCTGACCCTAAAATAACCCACACCTGAACCTAAACTTGACCCACCTGACCTAAAATAACCCACACCTGAACCTAAACTTGACCCACACCTGACCCTAAAACTGACCCACACCTGACCTAAAATAACCCACACCTGAACCTAAACTTGACCCACACCTGAACCTAAACTTGACCCACACCTGACCCTAAACCTATCCCACACCTGACCCTAAACTTAACCCACACCTGATCCTAACCCTGTCCCACACCTGACCCTAACCCTGTCCCACACCTGACCCTAACCCTGTCCCACACCTGACCCTAACCCTGTCCCACACCTGACCCTAAACTTAACCCACACCTGACCCTAACCCTGTCCCACACCTGACCCCACCCCTCTGCTGTGTTCCAGACTGGATCCCCCGGCTCTTCACCACCACCATCACCACCACCACGGCCACCACCGCGGCCCCGGCCACCACCCGCAGAGTGCCCGTGGCCACCTCATCCTTGGCCACCACCCACAGAGTCCCTGTGGCCACCTCAGCCTTGGCCACCACCCACAGGGTCCCTGCAGCCACCTCGGCCCCGGCCACCACCCACAGGCTCCCTGCAGCCACCTCATCCTTGGCCACCACCCACAGGGTCCCTGCAGCCACCTCGGCTCCGGCCACCACCCGCCGGCTCCCGGTGGCCACCCCGTCGCTGGGCCAGCACGGCCCCAAGGCTGTGGCCGTGGGCAGCACCAGGAGGCCCAGCCCCAGCAGCCCTGGCAGGAGGAAGCCAACCCAGTTGCCCCCTGGCAGCAGCAGAGCCCCCCGGCCCTGCCAGTCCCAGCCCTGCCTGCACGGCGGCACCTGCGAGGACGACGGCCGGGACTTCACCTGCAGCTGCCCCGCGGGCACGGCCGGGGCTCTGTGCGACCAAAGTAGGTGCTGCTCCCAAAACATCCCTCAGTTCCAGGTTAAAAACCAGCTCATGCCTCCCTGCCGCGGGTGGGGATGTCACCTCCTGTGCCAGGTTGTTGCAGACGGGATTTGGGCACTGCCAGGGATGCCAAACGTTCCCAGGCTTATTTAGGGCAGGAAAACATTCCCAGCTTTGTGTGAGACAGGAAAACATTCCCAGCTTTGTCATGGGCTGAAAAACATCCCCAGTTTTGTGTGACAGGAAAACATTCCCAGCTTTGTGTGAGACAGGAAAACATTCCCAGATTTGTGATGGGCAGGAAAACATTCCCAGGTTTGTGTGAGACAGGAAAACATTCCCAGGTTTGTCATGGGCTGAAAAACATCCCCAGTTTTGTGTGACAGGAAAACATTCCCAGCTTTGTGTGAGACAGGAAAACATTCCCAGCTTTGTTCCAGACAGGAAACCATTCCCAGATTTGTGATGGGCTGAAAAACATCCCAGTTTTGTGCGAGACAGGAAAACATTCCCAGCTTTGTGCCAGAGAGGAAAACATTCCCAGCTCTATGTGAAATAGGAAATTATTCCCACTTTTGTTCTAGGCAGGAAAACATTCCCAGCTTTGTGTGAGATAGGAAAACATTCCCAGCTCTGTGCAGACAGGAAAACACTCCCAGCTCTGTGTGAGATAAGAAACCATTCCCAGCTCTGTGTGAGACAGGAAAACATTCCCAGCTCTGTGTGAGATATTAAAACATTCCCAGCTTTGTGCCAGGCACTCACTGCTGTGTCCTTGTGTCCCCCCTGTCCCTCCTGTCCCCTCCTGTCCATTCCTGTCCCCTGCTATCCCCTGCTGTCCCTGCCATCCCCTGCTGTCCCTTCCTGTCCCCTGCTGTCCCTCCTGTCCCCTGCCATCCCCTCCTGTCCCTTCCTGTCCCTTCCTGTCCCCTGCCATCCCCTGCCATCCTCTCCTGTCCCCTGCCATCCCCTGCTGTACCTGCCATCCCCTGCCATCCCTGCTGTCCCTGCCACCCCCTGCCATCCCCTGCCATCCCCTCCTGCTCCCTGCCATCCCTGCCATCCCCTGCTGTCCCTGCTGCCCCCTGCCATCCCCTGCCATCCCCTGCCATCCCCTGCCATCCCTGCCATCCCTGCCATCCCCTGCCATCCCCTGCCATCCCTGCCACCCCTGCTGTCTCTCCTGCCCCTGCCATCCCCTGCCATCCCTGCCGTCCCTGCCATCCCCTGCCATCCCTGCTGTCCCTGCCATCCCTGCCATCCCCTGCCATCCCCTCCTGTCCCCTGCCATCCCTGCCACCCCTGCCATCCCCTGCCATCCCCTGCTATCCCTGCCATCCCCTGCCATCCTCCTGCCCCTGCCATCCCCCTGCCATCCCCTGCCATCCCTGCCATCCCTGCCATCCCCTGCCATCCCTGCCATCCCTGCCATCCCCTGCCATCCCCTGCCATCCCCTGCCATCCCTCCTGTCCCCTGCCATCCCCTGCCATCCCCTGCCATCCCCTGCCATCCCTGCCATCCCTGCCATCCCTGCCATCCCCTGCCATCCCTGCCATCCCCTGCCATCCCCTGCCATCCCCTGCCATCCCTGCCATCCCTGCCATCCCTGCCATCCCTCCTGTCCCCTGCCATCCCCTGCCATCCCCTGCCATCCCTGCCATCCCCTGCTGTCCTCCTGCCCCCTGCCATCCCCTGCCATCCCCTGCCATCCCCTCCTGTCCCCTGCCATCCCCTGCCATCCCCTGCCATCCCCTGCCATCCCTCCTGTCCCCTGCCATCCCCTGCCATCCCTCCTGCCCCTGCCATCCCCTGCCACCCCTGCCATCCCCACCGCCCCCTCTGTCCCGCCCGCAGCCCCGGGCCCCTCCCCGCCCAGTTTCGAGGGCGTGTCGTTCCTGGCGTTCCGCACGATGCGCGCGTACCACACGGTGCGCATCTCGCTGGAGTTCCGGGCGCTGGAGCCCAGCGGGCTGCTGCTCTACAACGCCCAGAAACACGGCAAGGACTTCCTGTCGCTGGCGCTGGTGGGCGGCTTCGTGCAGCTCAGGTGAGCCGCCAGCCGCGCCCCGAAAGGGCAAAAATCCCGGTTTTTGGGGTTGTTTTTATGGGATGCGGTTGGAGCTTTTCTGTATTTTCAGCGATTGAACTCGCTGTGTCGCTTTGGGTTTTAAATGATTCAAGGTGTGGGAGGTTGGGTTTATTTTGAGGGATTTTTTTTTTTTTGTGGGGTTTTAGGAAGTTGGGTTTATTTTGAGAGTTTTGGGGGTTTTTTTGGTGGGGTTTTGGGACATTGAGTTTATTTTGAGAGAGTTTGGGTTTTTTTGGTGGGGTTTTGGGAGGTTGGTTTTTCGAGAGAGATTTTTTTGGCGGGGTTTTGGCAGGTTGGGGGTTTTTTTAGGTATTTTTTTTTAGTCGGGTTTTGGGAGGTTGGGCTTATTTTGAGAGATTTTTTTGGTGGGGTTTTAGGAGGTTGGGCTTATTTTGAGGATTTTATTTTTTTTTGGTGGGGTTTCGGGAGGTTGGTTTTCGAGAGATCTTTTTTTTGGCGGGGTTTTGGCAGGTTGGGGTGGTTTTTTGAGATTTTTTTTTTTAGTGGGATTTTGGGAGGTTTGGCTTATTTTGAGGATTTTTTTTTTGGTGGGGTTTTAGGAGGTTGGGTTTATTTTGAGAGATTTTTTTTTTGTGGGATTTTGGGACGTTGAGTTTATTTTGAGAGAGGGTTGTTTTTTTTTCAGTGGGGTTTTGGGAGGTTGGTTTATTTCGAGAGATTTTTTTTTTTGTGGGGTTTTAGGAAGTTGGGTTTATTTTGAGGGATTTTTTTGGTGGGGTTTTAGGAGGTTGGGCTTATTTTGAGGGATTTTTTTTTTTTGGTGGGGTTTTAGGAAGTTGGGTTTATTTTGAGAGATTTTTTGGTGGGGTTTTAGAAAGTTGGGTTTATTTTGAGGATTTTATTTTTTTTTGGTGGGGTTTTGGGAGGTTGGGCTTATTTTGAGGGATTTTTTTTTGGTGGGGTTTTAGGAGGTTGGGTTTATTTTGAGAGATTCTTTTTGGTGGGGTTTTAGGAAGTTCGGTTTATTTTGAGGGATTTTATTTTTTTTTTTGGTGGGGTTTTGGGAGGTTGGGTTTATTTTGAGGGATTTTTTTTGGTGGGGTTTTAGGAGGTTGGGCTTATTTTGAGGGATTTTTTTTTTTTGGTGGGGTTTCGGGAGGTTGGTTTTTCGAGAGATCTTTTTTTTTGGCGGGGTTTTGGCAGGTTGGGGTGGTTTTTTGAGATTTTTTTTTTAGTGGGATTTTGGGAGGTTTGGCTTATTTTGAGGGTTTTTTTTTTTTTTGTGGGGTTTTAGGAAGTTGGGTTTATTTTGAGAGAATTTTTTTTTTTGTGGGATTTTGGGACGTTGAGTTTATTTTGAGAGAGGGTTGGTTTTTTTTTCAGTGGGGTTTTGGGAGGTTGGTTTATTTCGAGAGATTTTTTTTGTGGGGTTTTAGGAAGTTGGGTTTATTTTGAGGGATTTTTTTGTGGGGTTTTAAGAGGTTGGGTTTATTTTGAGGATTTTTTTTGTGGGGTTTTAGGAAGTTGGGTTTATTTTGAGGGATTTTTTTTTTGGTGGGGTTTTAGGAGGTTGGACTTATTTTGAGGGATTTTTTTTTTTTTGGTGGGGTTTTAGGAGGTTGGGTTTCTTTTGAGAGATTTTTTGGTGGGGTTTTGGGAGGTTGGGCTTATTTTGAGGATTTTTTTTTGGTGGGGTTTTAGGAGGTTGGGTTTATTTTGAGGGATTTTTTTTTTTTTTTTTTGGTGGGGTTTTGGGAGGTTGGGTTTATTTTGAGGATTTTTTTGGTGGGGTTTTAGGAGGTTTGGCTTATTTTGAGGGATATTTTTTTTTTTTTGGTGGGGTTTTAGGAAGTTGGGTTTATTTTGAGGGATTTTTTTGGTGGGGCTTTAGGAAGTTCGGTTTATTTTGAGAGATTTTTTTTTTGTGGGGTTTTAGGAGGTTGGACTTATTTTGAGGGATTTTTTTTTTTTTTTGGTGGGGTTTTAGGAAGTTGGGTTTATTTTGAGGATTTTTTTGGTGGGGTTTTAGGAGGTTGGGTTTATTTTGAGGGATTTTTTTGGGGGGGTTAGGAAGTTGGGTTTATTTTGAGGGATTTTTTTGGTGGGGTTTTAGGAAGTTGGGCTTATTTTGAGGAATTTTTTTTTTTTTTTTGGTGGGGTTTTAGGAAGTTGGGTTTATTTTGAGGATTTTTTTTTGTGGGGTTTTAGGAAGTTGGGTTTATTTTGAGGGATTTTTTTTTGTGGGGTTTTAGGAGGTTGGGTTTATTTTGAGAGATTTTTTTTTTTTGTGGGATTTTGGGACGTTGAGTTTATTTTGAGAGAGGGTTGGTTTTTTTTCAGTGGGGTTTTTGGGAGGTTGGTTTATTTCGAGAGATTTTTTTTTTGTGGGGTTTTAGGAGGTTGGGTTTATTTTGAGAGTTTTGGGGGTATTTTGGTGGGGTTTTGGGAGATAGGGAGGTTTTTGAGAGTTTTTGGGTTTTTTTAGTGGGGTTTTGGGAGGTTGGGCTTATTTTGAGGATTTTTTTAGTGGGGTTTTGGGAGGTTGGGTTTATTTTGAGAGATTTTTTTGGTGGGGTTTTGGGAGGTTGGGTTTATTTCGAGAGATTTTTTTTAGTGGGGTTTTGGGACGTTGAGTTTATTTTGAGAGAGTTTTTTTTGGTGGGGTTTTAGGAAGTTGGGTTTATTTTGAGAGTTTTGGGGGTTTTTTTGGTGGGGTTTTGGGAGGTTGGTTTTTCGAGAGAGATTTTTTTGGCGGGGTTTTGGCAGGTTGAGGGGTTTTTGAGATTTTTTTTTAGTGGGATTTTTGGGAGATTGGGCTTATTTCGAGAGATTTTTTTGTGGGTTTTAGGAGGTTGGGTTTATTTTGAGAGATTTTTTGGTGGGATTTTGGGACGTTGAGGTTATTTTTGAGAGGTATTTTTTTTTTTAGTGGGGTTTTGGGAGATTGGGTTTTTCTGAGTTATCTTTTTTGGTGGGGTTTTGGGAGGTTGGTTTTTTTGGAGAGAGATTTTTTTTTTCAGTGGGGTTTTGGGAGGTTGGTTTTTTTGAGAGTTTTTTTTTACTCGGGTTTTGGAAGGTTGTGTTTTCTAGGAGATATATTATTTGGTGGTTGTATTTTTTTTTTTTTAACTGGGAGAAGAAATGTGGAAAGGGGGAAAAGGAAAGGGAGGAAAGTGCTGGAGTGGATTTTTTTGTATTCCAAAATCTGACGGGATGGGTTTGGAATGAGGGGAGGGGGAGGACAGAGCAGAGAGAGGGAGGGAGAGGGAGAGAAGGAGAGAAGAAAGGGGAGGGATGGAGAGGAGGGAGGGGAAGGAGGAGAGAAGGAGGGAGGGGAGGGAAAGGAGAGAGGGAGGGGAAGAAGGAGGGAGGGACAGAGGGAGAGGAGGAGAAAAGGAGGATGAGAGAGGAAGGAGAGGGAGAAGGAGAGAAGGAAGGAGGGAGAGAAGGAGAGAAAGAGGGAAGAAAAAGGAGGGAGAGAGGGGGTGGGAGGGGAAGAAGGAGAGGAGAGAAGGAAGGAGGGAGAGAAAGAAAAGGGAGGGTGGGAGAAGGAAGGAGGGAGAGAAAGGGGGGAGGAGAGAAGGAGGGAGGGAGAGGAGGAGGGAAAGAGGGAGAAAAAGGGAGAGAGGAGGAGGGGAAGAAGGAGAGAAGGAGGAAGGGAGAGAGGAGAGGAGGTGGGAGAGAAGGAGGGAAAGAAAGGAGAGAAGGAAGGAGGAGAAGAAGGAGGGAAAGAGGGAGAAAAAGGAGGAGAGGAGAGAAGGAGGAGGAGAGGAGGAGGGGAAGAAGGAGAGAAGGAGGAAGGAGAGAGGAGAGGGAGAGAAGGAGGGAAAGGAAGGAGGAGAAGGAGGGAAAGAGGGAGAAAAAGGAGAGAGAGAGAGGAGGGAGAACAGGAGGGAGGGAAGGAGGGAAAGAAAGGGGAGAGGGAAGGAGGGGAAGGAGAGAAGGAAGGAGGGAAAGAGGGAGAAAAAGAGAGAGAGGAGGGAGAGAGGGAGGGAGGGAGGGAGAGGAAGGAGGGGAAGGACAGAAGAAGAGAAGGAGGAAGGGAGAGGAGAGGAGGAGGAAAAGAGTGAGAGAAGGAGGGAGGGGAAGAAGGAGAGAAAGAGGGAGAAAAAGGAGAGAGAGAAGGAGAGAAGGAGAGAGAGAAGACAAGAAGGAGGGAGGGAGAGGATCCCCGAGTGCTCCGGTGCCACACCCGCCTGTCCCAGCCCCCGCGGGCAGCCCTGGCGCTGACCCGGGAGTGTCCCGGGTGTGTCCCGGTGTGTCCCAGGTTTGACACGGGCACTGCTGGCACTGACCGGGTGTGTCCCGGTGTGTCCCGGGTGTGACACGGGCTCGGGGCCGGGCTGGCACTGACCCGGGTGTGTCCCGGTGTGTCCCAGGTTTGACACGGGCTCGGGCCGGGCTGGCACTGACCCGGGAGTGTCCCGGGTGTGACACGGGCACTGCTGGCACTGACCCGGGTGTGTCCCGGGTGTGTCCCGGTGTGTCCCAGGTTTGACACGGGCACTGCTGGCACTGACCGGGTGTGTCCGGGTGTGACACAGGCACTGCTGGCACTGACCGGGTGTGTCGGGTGTGTCCCAGGTTCGACACGGGCTCGGGGCCGGGCTGGCACTGACCCGGGTGTGTCCCGGTGTGTCCCAGGTTTGACACGGGCTCGGGCCGGGCTGGCACTGACCCGGGTGTGACCCGGGTGTGTCCGGGTGTGTCCCAGGTTTGACACGGGCTCGGGGGCCCGCCGTGGTGAGCAGCGCGGTGCGGGTGCAGCCCTGGCGCTGGCACTGACCGGGTGTGTCCCGTGTGTCCCGGGTGTGACACGGGCTCGGGGCCGGGCTGGCATTGACCGGGTGTGACCCGGGTGTGTCCGGGTGTGTCCCAGGTTTGACACGGGCTCGGGGCCCGCCGTGGTGAGCAGCGCGGTGCGGGCGCAGCCCGCGGGCACTGACCGGGTGTGTCCGGTGTGTCCCGGGTGTGACACGGGCACTGCTGGCACTGACCCGGGTGTGTCCGGTGTCCCGGGTGTGACACGGGCACTGCTGGCACTGACCCGGGTGTGTCTGGGTGTGTCCCAGGTTTGACACGGGCTCGGGGCCGGGCTGGCACTGACCCGGGTGTGTCCCGGTGTGTCCCAGGTTTGACACGGGCTCGGGGCGGGCTGGCACTGACCCGGGTGTGTCCCGGTGTGTCCCAGGTTCGACACGGGCTCGGGGCCCGCCGTGGTGAGCAGCGCGGTGCGGGTGCAGCCGGGCGCTGGCACTGACCCGGGTGTGTCCCGGTGTGTCCCAGGTTTGACACGGGCTCGGGGCGGGCTGGCACTGACCGGGTGTGTCCCGTGTGTCCAGGTTTGACGGGCTCGGGGCCCGCCGTGGTGAGCAGCGGTGCGGTGCAGCCCACGGTACTAACCCGGGTGTGTCCCGGTGTGTCCCGGTGTGTCCCAGGTTCGACACGGGCTCGGGGCCCGCCGTGGTGAGCAGCGCGGTGCGGGTGCAGCCCGGGCGCTGGCACTCGCTGCTGGTGACGCGCAGCTGGCGCACCGGGACCCTGGCCGTGGACGGGGAGCCCCGGTGAGCGGGCACAGCCCCGCGGGCACCGACGGGCTCAACCTGGACACCGAGCTCTTCGTCGGGGGAGGCGCCCCGCGAGCACATGGCGCGGTGAGGGCACGGGGCACCGGGGGGAACTGGGGGTGGCACTGGAGTGGCACCGGGGTGGCACTGGGAGGGGCACTGGGAGGAGGCACTGGGAGGAGCACTGGGGGTGGCACTGGGAGGGGCAGTGGGGATGGCACTGGGGGTGGCACTGTGAGGGGCACTGGGGGTGGGAGTGGCACTGGGGTGGCACTGGGAGGGGCACTGGGGATGGAGGGTGGCACTGGGGATGGAGGGTGGCGCTGTGAGGGGCACTAGGGATGGGGGGTGGCACTGGGGATGGAGGGTGGCTCTGTGAGGGGCACTGGGGATGGGGTGTGGCACTGGGGATGGAGGGTGGCACTGGGGATGGAGGGTGGCACTCTGAGGGCACTGGGGATGGAGGGTGGCTCTGTGAGGGGCACTGGGGTGGAGGGTGGCACTGTGAGGGCACTGGGAATGGGGGTGGCACTGGGGATGGAGGGTGGCACTGGGGATGGAGGGTGGCACTCTGAGGGGCACTGGGGATGGGGGGTGGCACTGGGGCTGGGAGTGTGTCACTGTCCCATGAGTGTGGCACTGCCCCTCGAGTACCAGGGCAGTTCTGGCTCCCATCTCAGCCTCATCCCTGCAGCCCCTCCCAAGCAGCCCACCCACCCTGGCACCCCATGGGCACCACCCTGCTGCTCCTTGGGGACAAACCCTGCTGCCATGTCCTCTCAGGGTGACAGAGCACATATTGCTCACCCACCCTGGCACCTCATGGCCCCACCTCACTTGGGGACAAACCCTGGTGCCATGTCCCCTCACCACCCTGGCACCCCATGGGCACTGCCTCACCCCTCAAGGACAATGTCCTGTCCCGTGTCCCCCCAGGGTGGCCAAGCTCACACTGCCCACCCACCCTGGCACTGCCCCACCCATCAGTGACAAACCCGTGTCCCATGTCCCCTCAGGTGACAGAGCTAACACTGCCCAGCCACCCTGGCACTGCCCACCCCTCAGTGACGGTTCTGTGTCCCCCGCAGGGTGACAGAGCTCACACTGTCACCCACCCTGGCACTGCCCACCCCTCAGTGACAATCCCGTGTCCCCGCAGGGTGACAGGGCTCACCCTACCCCCATGGGCACCGCCCCACCCTCAGTGACAACACCGTCCCGTGTCCCTGCAGGGTGACAGAGCTCACACTGCCACCCATGGGCACCGCCCACCCCTCAGTGACAACCCGTGTCCCGTGTCCCCGCAGGTGACAGAGCTCACACTGCCCCACCATGGGCACCGCCCACCCCTCAGTGACAGTCCCGTGTCCCTGCAGAGTGACAGAGCACACACTGCCACCCACCCTGGCACCGCCCACCCCTCAGTGACAACCCCGTGTCCCCGCAGGGTGGCCGAGCTCACACTGTCACCCACCCTGTCACCGCCCACCCCTCAGTGACCATGCCCTGTCCCCGCAGGGTGGCCGAGCTCACACTGCCCACCCACCCTGGCACTGCCCCACCCCTCAGTGACAGCCCCTGTCCCGTGTCCCCTCAGGGTGGCCAAGCTCACACTGCCCGCCCACCCTGGCACTGCCCACCCCTCAGTGACGGTCCTGTGTCCCCGCAGGGTGACAGAGCTCACACTGCCCACCCACCCTGCTGCTCCTTTGGGGACAAACCTGTGTCCCGTGTCCCCTCAGGGTGACAGAGCTCACCTTGCCCTCCATGAACACCGCCCACCCCTCAGTGACGGTCCTGTGTCCCCGCAGGGTGACAGAGCTCACACTACCCACCACCCTGCTGCTCCTTTGGGGACAAACCTGTGTCCCGTGTCCCCCGCCGGGTGACAGAGCTCACCCTGCCCACCATGGGCACCGCCCCTCCCCTCAGTGACAATCCCCGGTCCCGTGTCCCCTCAGGCTGACCGATCTCACCTACCCCCCATGGGCACTGCCCACCCCTCAGTGACAATGCCCTGTCCCGTGTCCCCGCAGGGTGACAGAGCTCACACTGCCCCCCATGGGCACCACCCCACCCCTCAGTGACAACCCCTGTCCCGTGTCCGCGGGGTGACAGAGCTCACACTGCCCACCCACCTTGCTGCTCCTTCGGGGACAAACCTGTGTCCCGTGTCCCTCAGGGTGACAGAGCTCACACTGCCCACCCACCCTGTCACCGCCCATCCCTCAGTGACAATGCCCTGTCCCGTGTCCCGCAGGGTGACAGAGCTCACCCTACCCCATGGGCACCGCCCACCCTCAGTGACCATGCCCTGTCCCTCAGGGTGACAGAGCACACACTGTCACCCACCCTGGCACCGCCCACCCCTCAGTGACAGTCCCTGTCCCGTGTCCCTCGCAGGGTGACAGAGCTCACACTGCCCCCCATGGGCACCGCCCACCCCTCAGTGACAGCCCCTGTCCCGTGTCCCCTCAGGGTGACAGAGCACACACTGTCACCCACCCTGTCACCGCCCACCCCTCAGTGACCATGCCCTGTCCCCGCAGGGTGGCCGAGCGCGCGGCCGTCTCCGCGGGGCTGCGGGGCTGCCTCCGCCAGCTGAGCATCAACAACCGGCTGTACCAGCTGGGCCCGGGCGCGGGCGACGTGCTGTACGGCAGCGCCGCGGGCCCGTGCAGCGCCCAGCCCTGCCGGCCCAGCCCCTGCCGCCACGGCGGCCTCTGCCAGCCCGGCCTGCAGGGCGCCTTCCACTGCCTCTGCCCCGAGGGATACGCGGGTACGGGCCGGGGGCCGGTGAGGGGTGCGGGGGTGAGGGTCCTGGGCACCTTTTGGGCATTGATTGTAATGGCTCCCAAATAATGGCACCTTGAGGGCGTTAATTGTCCCAAATAATGGCACCCAAATAATAGCACCTTGAGGGCGTTAATTGTACTTGTAATGGCACCCAAATAATGGCACCTTGAGGGCGTTAATTGTACTTGTAATGGCACCCAAATAATGGCACCTTGAGGGCGTTAATTATCCCAAATAATGGCCCCTTGAGGGGCGTTAATTGTACTTGTAATGGCACCCAAATAATGGCACCTTTAGGGCATTAATTGTCCTCCTGTCCTAAAGGCATCTTTAGGGGCATTAATTGTCTCAAATAATGGCACCTTGAGGGACATTAATTATACTCGTAATGGCACCCAAATAATGGCAAGTTGAGGGTGTTAATTGTCCCAAATGATGGCACCTTTAGGGCATTAATTGTGCCAAATAATGGCACCTTGAGGGGCGTTAATTATACTTGTAAGGGCACCTAAATAATGGCAACTTGAGGGTGTTAATTGTACTCGTAATGGCACCCAAATAATGGCACCTTGAGGGGCATTAATTATCCCAAATAATGGCACCTTGAGGGGCGTTAATTGTCCCAAATAATGGCACCTTTAGGGCATTAATTGTACTCGTAATGGCACCCAAATAATGGCACCTTGAGGGGCTTTAATTGTACTTGTAATGGCATCCAAATAATGGCAACTGGAGGGGCGTTAATTGTCCCAAATAATGGCACCTTTAGGGCATTAATTGCGCTCATGTCCCAAATAATGGCACCTTTAGGGGCATTAACTGTGCTCCTGACCCAAATAATGGCACCTTTAGGGGCATTAATTATACTCGTAATGGCACCCAAATAATGGCACCTTGAGGGCATTAATTATCCCAAATAATGGCACCTTGAGGGGCGTTAATTGCCCAAATAATGGCACCTTGAGGGGTGTTAATTGTGCTCATGTCCCAAATAATGGCACTTTTAGTGGTGTTGGTGACACAGGGCACACATGGGTTGGTGACACAGGGATATTGGGGACACTGGGGACACGGGTTGGTGACATTGGGGACAGTGAGGACATGGGGGTTGGTGACACAGGGCACATGTGGGTTGCTGACACAGGTGACACGAGGATATTGGGGACACGGGTGTTGGTGACAATGGAGACATGGGGACTGGTGACACTGGGGACACTGGGGTTGGTGACATTGGGGACACTGGTGACAGGGGTTGGGGACACGGGTTGGTGACATTGGGTACATGGGGTTGGTGACACTGGTGACACTGGTGTTGGTGACACTGGTGACACGGGTTGGTGCCACTGGGGTCGGTGACACTCTGCCTGTCCCCGCAGGCCCCACCTGTGCCCTGGAGAGGAACCCCTGTGAGCCCTCCCCGTGCCACAGCTCTGCCACCTGCCTGGTGCTGCCCCACGGTGCCCACCTGTGCGCCTGCCCCGTGGGGCGCCAGGGCGACTCCTGCCAGACAGGTGGGCAGCAGGGCCGGGGGTCCCTGGGGTGGGGCAGCAGGGGCGTCCCTGGGGGTGTCCCTGGGGGGCAACAGGGGCGTCCCTGGGGGTGTCCCTGGGGTGGGGGGATCCCTGGGGGTGTCCCTGGGGTGGGGCAGCAGGGCCAGGGGATCCCTGGGGGTGTCCCCAACCTGGGCCGGGGTCCCTGGGGGTGTCATTGGGGTGGAGCAGCAGGGCCGGGGGTCCCTGGGGGTGTCGTGGCAGCAGCAGGGGGTGAGCCAGGGGTGTCCCTGGGGTGGGGGATCCCTGGGGTGTCATTGGGGTGGGGCAGCAGGGCCGGGGTCCCTGGGGTGTCCCTGGGGTGGAGCAGCAGGGCCGGGGGTCCCTGGGGGTGTCATTGGGGTGGGGGGATCCCTGGGGGTGTCCCTGGGGTGGGGCAGCAGGGCCAGGGGATCCCTGGGGGTGTCCCTGGGGTGGGAGGATCCCTGGGGTGTCCCTGGGGTGGGGCAGCAGGGCCAGGGGATCCCTGGGGTGTCCCCAACCTGGGCAGGGTCCTGAGGTGTCATTGGGGTGGAGCAGCAGGGCCGGGGGTCCCTGGGGGTGTCCCTGGGGTGGGGGGATCCCTGGGGGTGTCCCCAACCTGGGCTGGGGAGGTCTCTGGGGGTGTCCCTGGGGTGGGGCAGCAGGGCCGGGGTGGTCCCTGGGGGTGTCCCCAGCCTGGGCTAGGGGGTCCCTGGGGTGTGTCCCCAACTTGAGGTGGGACAGCAGGGCTGGGGGGATCCCTGGGGTGGGGCAGCAGGGCTGGTGGTCCCTGGGGTGTCCCCAACCTCGGCTAGGGGGTCCCTGGGGTGTCCCCAACCTGGGCCAGGGGGTCCGTGGGGTGTCCCCAACTTGAGGTGGGACAGCAGGGCTTGGGGGTCCCTGGGCTGGGGGGTCCCTGGGGTGTCCCCAACCTGGGCTGGGGGGTCCCTGGGGTGTCCGGCCCGGGGTGGCCCAGGGACAGCTGTGTGCCAGCTGTGTGCCAGCTGTGGCTGACGCTGCCCGCGGTGCCCAGTGACGGAGCAGGACCAGTCCGTGCCCTTCCTGCCCGAGTTCAATGGCCTCTCCTACCTGGAGCTGAACGGGCTGCAGAGCTTCGTGCCCGACCTGCAGTGAGTGAGGGAGGGCGGGCTGGGAGTAGCGGGATAGTGGGATAGTGGGATAGTGGGATAATGGGATAGTGGGATAGTGGGATAGTGGGATAGTGGGATAGTGGGATAATGGGATAGTGGGATAGTGGGATAGTGGGATAGTGGGATAGTGGGATAGTGGGATAGTGGGATCATGGGATGGGGCAAACCCCACCCCACAGCACCCTGAGCACAGGGACACCCCTCCCCTGGCACAGGTGGCATTTCTGCCACCCCACACTCAGGGTTATCCCGAGGGAGGCGGGCATGGGGCAGGACAGCAGCTGGGAGAGAGAGGTGTCCCTGTCCCTGGTCTCCTCAGGGAGGTGTCCCTGTCCCTCTCTTGGATGTGTCCCTGTCCCTCTCAGGGGTGTGTCCCTGTCCCTCTCAGGGGTATGTCCCTGTCCCTCTCTCACACATGTGTCCCTGTCCCTCTCACAGATGTGTCCCTGTCCCTCTCAGGGATGTGTCCCTGTCCCTCTCAGGGATGTGTCCCTGTCCCTCTCATGGATGTGTCCCTGTCCCTCTCAGGGGTGTGTCCCTGTCCCTCTCTCTCACACGTGTCCCGGTCCCTCCCCTCAGGGACAAGATGTCCATGGAGCTGGTGTTCCTGGCCAAGAGCCCCACGGGGCTGATCTTCTACAACGGGCAGAAGAGCGATGGCAGGGGGGACTTTGTGTCGCTGGCGCTGCGGGACGGACACCTGGAGTTCAGATACGACCTGGGCAAGGGGGCAGCGCTGCTCAGGTGAGTCTGGGGGCTGCAGGGGCTGGCAGCAGGGACTTGGCATTCAGTAGTACCTGAGATAGCAGGGATTTGTCATGCATTAGTATCTGAGATAGCAGGGATTTATCATTAGTTAATATCTGAGATAGTAGGGTTTGTCATGCATTTATATCTGAGATAGCAGGGATTTGTCATTCAATGGTATCTGAGATATCTGAGATTTTATCATTCAATAATATCTGAGATAGCAGGGATTTGTCATTCATTAATAGCTGACATATCTGAGATTTTATCATTAATTAATATCTGAGATAGTAGGGTTTGTCATGCATTTATATCTGAGATAGCAGGGATTTGTCATTCAGTAATATCTGAGATATCTGAGATTTTATCATTAATTAATATCTGAGATCACAGGGATTGTATCATTAGTTAATCTTTGAGATATCAGATTTATCATTAATTAATATCTGAGATAGCAGGGATTTGTCATGCATTTATATCTGAGATATCTGAGATTTTATCATTAATTAATATCAGAGATAGCAGGGATTTGTCATTCATTAATATCTGAGATAGCAGAGATTTTATCATTAATTAATCTCTGATATAGCAGGGATTGTATCATTGAGATATCAGGGATTTTATCATTAACTCATCCCTGACATATCAGAGATTTCATCATCCAGATCTGCTTCTGCAGGGTCTGAGAGCAGGGATTTGTCATTAATTAATATCTGAGATAGCAGGGATTACATCATTAATTAATCTTTGAGATATCAGCGATTTTATTATTAATTAATCTCTGCTATATCAGAGATTTTATCACTAATTAATATCTGAGATATCAGGGATTTTATCATTAATTTATCTCTGACATATCAGAGATTTCATCATCCAGAGCTGCATCTGCAGGTTCTGAGAGCAGGGATTTTATAATTAAATAATCTCTGACATATCAGGGATTTTGTCATTAATTAATCTCTGATATATCAGATTTTATCATCCAGAGCTGCTTCTGCAGGATCTGACAGCAGGGATTTTATCATTAATTAATCTTTGAGATATCAGGAATTTTATCATTAATCTCTGACATATCAGAGATTTTATTATTAACAGCAATTAACAACAAATTAACAACACTTAAAGTTTCAAAGATCCAGCAGCAAAAACCTCACTTTAATTTTACAGCTTTTTACACTTTTAACTTTTTTTAACTTTACAGCTGCTTTTTATCCAGTTTTCCAAATTGTTATGTTTAATTTTAATTGCTCAGCAGCTTCCTTTCCACTCAATTAATTAATTACAAGTTTCCACTCAATTAATTAATTACAAGGTGCTTGTGTCTATATGTGCTAAGATTCTTTTTCCATATTTTCTTCATGGATTCTCAAACTTTTTATTTCTCACACCAGTAAAACACCCTGTGCAAATCTAATTTTAATTCTTGTGACTCTTCCTCAGGGGAATTTCACATTTTAATTTAGCTGAGGGCAGAGATTATGGCATGGACAGTAAATAACACTCCAGGTTTCAGCAGCAACATCCTCACTTTAATTTTATAGCTGGTTTTTATCCAGTTTTACAAGTTGTTGAATATAATTTTAATTGCTCAGCAACTTTCTTTCCACTCAATTAATTAATTATAAGGTGCTAGTGTGTGACCATGCTAAGACTCTTTTTGCTCAGGTGTTTTCACATTTTCTTCATGGATTCTCATGGGACAAACTTTTTATTTTTCACACCAGTAAAACACACTGTGCAAATCTAATTTTAATTCTTGTGAGTTTTCCTCATGGGAATTTCACATTTTAATTCAGCTGAGGACAGAGATTATGGCATGGACAGTAAATAACATTCCAAGTTTCAGCAGCAAAATCCTCACTTTAATTTTACAGCTGATTTTTATCCAGTTTTCCAAATTGTTGTGTTTAATTTTAATTGCAGGGCAACTTCCTTTCCATTAAATTAATTAATTACAAGGTGCTTGAGTGTGACCATGCTAAAACTCCTTTTGCTCAGCTGTTTCCACATTTTCTTCATGAATTCTCATGGGACAAACTTTTTATTTCTCACACCAGTAAAACACACTGTGCAAATCTAATTTTAATTCTTGTGACTTTTCCTCATGGGAATTTCACATTTTAATTCAGCTGAGGACAGAGATTATAGCATGGACAGTAAATAACATTTCAAGTTTCAGCAGCAAAATCCTCACTTTAATTTTACAGCTGATTTTTATCCAGTTTTCCAGGTTGTTGAATTTAATTTTAATTGCTCAGCAACTTCCTTTCCACTCAATTAATTAATTACAAGGTGCTTGAGTGTGACCATGCTAAGACTCCTTTTGCACAGGTGTTTTCACATTTTCTTCATGGATTCTCATGGGACAAACTTTTTATTTCTCACACCAGTCAAACACACTGAGCAAATCTAATTTTAATTCTTGTGAGTTTTCCTCATGGGAATTTCACATTTTAATTCAGCTGAGGACAGAGATTATGGCATGGACAGTAAATAACACTCCAAGTTTCAGCAGCAAAATCCTCACTTTAATTTTACAGCTGATTTTTATCCAGTTTTCCAAATTGTTGTGTTTAATTTTAATTGCTCAGCAACTTCCTTTCCACTCAGTTAATTAATTACAAGGTACTTGAGTGTGACCATGCTAAGACTCTTTTTGTGGAGGTGTTTTCTTCATGGATTCTTATGGGACAAACTTTTTATTTCTCACACCAGTAAAACACACTGTGCAAATCTAATTTTAATTCTTGTGACTCTTCCTCATGGGAATTCCACATTTTAATTCAGCTGAGGGCAGAGATTATAGCATGGACAGTAAATAACACTCCAAGTTTCAGCAGCAAAATCCTCACTTTAATTTTACAGCTGATTTTTATCCAGTTTTCCAAATTGTTGTGTTTAATTTTAATTGCAGGGCAACTTCCTTTCCCCTCAATTAATTAATTACAAGGTGCTTGAGTGTGACCATGCTAAGACTCCTTTTGCACAGGTGTTTCCACATTTTCTTCATGGATTCTCATATGACAAACTTTTTATTTTTCACACCAGTAAAACACACTGTGCAAATCTAATTTTAATTCTTGTGAGTTTTCCTCATGGGAATTTCACATTTTAATTCAGCTGAGGACAGAGATTATAGCGTGGACAGTAAATAACATTTCAAGTTTCAGCAGCAAAAGCCTCAGTTCAGTTTTACAGCTGATTTTTACCCAGTTTTCCAAATTGTTATGTTTAATTTTAATTGCTAAGCAACTTCCTTTCCATTAAATTAATTAATTACAAGGTCCTTGTGTGTGACCATGTGAAGCACGGGAATAAACTTCACAACCTATAAAGTTGTGCAGCTAAAACTCCTTTTGCTCAGGTGTTTTCACATTTTCTTCATGGATTCTCATGTGTCAAACTTTTTATTTCTCACACCAGTAAAACACACTGTGCAAATCTAATTTTAATTCTTGTGACTCTTCCTCATGGGAATTTCACATTTTAATTCAGCTGAGCTTGGACCAAACCTCTCTTTACAAGGTTTTACCTGTATCCTCTGTTTAGAACATGATATTTATAAGCCGATCTCTCACCTGGGAGGTTTTTTATTCACTGTATTTTTATTTTGATTGATTTTATTTGTTATTTCCCCCCAGGAGCAGGGATCCCGTGCCCCTGGACACGTGGGTCAGTGTCCAGCTGGAGAGGAGCGGCCGCAAGGGCGAGCTGAGGGTCAACGACGGGCCCAGGGTCACCGGAGAGTCCCCGGTGAGTGGGGAAATTCCTGATCCAAACTGGGCTGTGGGGGGGAGGAGGGGAGTTCTACAGGTCCTGGGGTTGGAATCCTGGGTTTGGGGGTGGAGGGATGGAGTTCTACAGCTCCTGGGGTTGGAATCCTGGGTTTGGGGGTGGAAAAGTGGAATTTCTGAGGGTTCTGAGCTTTAAATCATGGTTTTGAGAGTGGAGTTCTCCAGTTCTTGGGGTTTAAATCCTGGATTTGTGGGTGAAGGAATGGAGTTCTCCAGCTCCTGGGGTTTAAATTATGGTTTTGAGGGTGGAAAAGTGGAATTTCTGAGGGTTCTGGGCTTTAAATCCTGAATTTGAGTGTGGAAATCTCCAGTTCCTGGGGTTTAAATTATGGTTTTGAGGGTGGAAAAGTGGAATTTCTGAGGGTTCTGAGCTTTAAATCATGGTTTTGAGTGTGGAGTTCTCCAGGTCCTGGGGTTTAAATCCTGGTTTTGAGCATGGAGGAATGGAGTTCTCCAGTTCCTGGGGTTTAAATTATGGTTTTGAGAGTGGAAAAGTGGAATTTCTGAGGGTTCTGGGCTTTAAATCCTGAATTTGAGAGTGGAAATCTCAGGGTTCTGGGGTTTAAATTGGGTTCTGAAGGTGGAGAAGTGGAATTTCTGAGAGTTCTGAGCTTTAAATCCTGGCTTTGAATGTGGAGTTCTCCAGGTCCTGGGGTTTAAATTGTGGTTTTGAGGGTGGAAAAGTGGAATTTCTGAGGGTTCTGGGTTTTAAATCCTGAATTTCAGTGTGGAGTTCTCCAGTTCTTGGGGTTTAAATCCTGGATTTGTGGGTGAAGGAATGGAGTTCTTCAGCTCCTGGGGTTTAAATTATGGTTTTGAGTGTGGAAAAGTGGAATTTCTGAGGGTTCTGGGCTTTAAATCCTGAATTTGAGTGTGGAAATCTCAGGGTTCTGGGGTTTAAATTGTGGTTTGAGGGTGAAAAAGTGGAATTTCTGAGAGTTCTGAGCTTTAAATCATGATTTTGAGTGTGTAGTTCTCCAGGTCCTGGGGTTTAAATCCTGGGTTTGTGGGTGGAAAAGTGGAATTTCTGAGGGTTCTGGGCTTTAAATCCTGATTTTGAGAGTGGAATTCTCAGGGTTCTGGGCTTTAAATCCTGAATTTGAGGGTGGAAATCTCATGGTACTGGGCTTTAAATTGTGTTCTGAGGGTGGAGGAGTGGAGATCTCCAGTTCCTGGGCTTTGAATCCGGGTTTTGGGGATGGAAAAGTGGAATTTCTGAGAGTTCTGGGCTTTAAATCCTGAATTTGAGTGTGGAGTTCTACAGATCCTGGGGTTGGAATCCTGAGTTTGGGGGTGGAAAAGTGGAATTTCTGAGGGTTCTGAGCTTTAAATCCTGATTTTGAGAGTGGAATTCTCAGGGTCCTGGGCTTTAAATCCTGATTTTGAGTGGAATTCTCAGGGTTCTGGGCTTTAAATCGTGATTTGAGGGTGGAGGGATGGAGTTCTTCAGTTCCTGGGGTTTAAATCCTGGATTTGGGGGTGGAAAAGTGGAATTTCTGAGGGTTCTGAGCTTTAAATCCTGATTTTGAGAGTGGAATTCTCAGGGTCCTGGGCTTTAAATCCTGATTTTGAGTGGAAGTCTCAGGGTTCTGGGCTTTAAATTGTGTTCTGAGGGTGGAGGAGTGGAGTTCTCCAGTTCTTGGGGTTTAAATTGTGGTTTTGAGGGTGAAAAAGTGGAATTTCTGAGGGTTCTGTGTTTTAAATCCTGAATTTCAGTGTGGAGTTCTCCAGTTCTTGGGGTTTAAATCCTGGATTTGTGGGTGAAGGAATGGAGTTCTTCAGCTCCTGGGGTTTAAATTATGGTTTTGAGGGTGGAAAAGTGGAATTTCTGAGGGTTCTGAGCTTTAAATCATGGTTTTGAGTGTGGAGTTCTCCAGTTCCTGGGGTTTAAATCCTGGTTTTGAGGGTGAAAAAGTGGAATTTCTGAGGGTTCTGAGCTTTAACACATGGTTCTGAGTGTGTAGTTCTCCAGGTCCTGGGGTTTAAATCCTGATTTTGTGGGTGGAAAAGTGGAATTTCTGAGGGTTCTGGGCTTTAAATCCTGAATTTGAGGGTGGAAATCTCATGGTACTGGGCTTTAAATTGTGTTCTGAGGGTGGAGGAGTGGAGATCTCCAGTTCCTGGGCTTTGAATCCGGGTTTTGGGGATGGAAAAGTGGAATTTCTGAGAGTTCTGGGCTTTAAATCCTGAATTTGAGTGTGGAAATCTCAGTTCCTGGGGTTTAAATCCTGGATTTTGGGGGTGGAAAAGTGGAATTTCTGAGGGTTCTGGGCATTAAATCCTGATTTTGAGAGTGGAATTCTCAGGGTCCTGGGCTTTAAATCCTGATTTTGAGTGGAATTCTCAGGGTTCTGGGCTTTAAATCGTGATTTGAGGGTGGAGGGATGGAGTTCTCCAGTTCCTGGGGTTTAAATCCTGATTTTGTGGGTGGAAAAGTGGAATTTCTGAGGGTTCTGAGCTTTAAATCATGGTTTTGAGTGTGGAATTCTCAGGGTTCTGGGCTTTAAATTGTGTTCTGAGGGTGGAGGAGTGGAGTTCTCCAGTTCTTGGGGTTTAAATTGTGGTTTTGAGGGTGAAAAAGTGGAATTTCTGAGGGTTCTGTGTTGTAAATCCTGAATTTGAGTGTGGAAATCTCCAGTTCCTGGGGTTTAAATCCTGGATTTGGGGGTGGAAAAGTGGAATTTCTGAGGGTTCTGGGCATTAAATCCTGAATTTGAGTGTGGAAATCTCCAGTTCCTGGGGTTTAAATCCTGGATTTGGGGGTGGAAAAGTGGAATTTCTGAGGGTTCTGGGCATTAAATCCTGATTTTGAGAGTGGAATTCTCAGGGTTCTGGGCTTTAAATCGTGATTTGAGGGTGGAGGGATGGAGTTCTTCAGCTCCTGGGGTTTAAATTGTGGCTTTTGAGAGTGGAAAAGTGGAATTTCTGAGGGTTCTGGGCTTTAAATCCTGATTTTGAGTGGAAGTCTCAGGGTTCTGGGCTTTAAATTGTGTTCTGAGGGTGGAGGGATGGAGTTCTCCAGCTCCTGGGGTTTAAATTGGGTTTTGGGGTGGAGGAATGGAGTTCTCATTTCCTGGGGTTTAATCTTGGGTTTGAGGGTGAAAATCTCAGGGTTCTGGGCTTTAAATTGTGGTTTTGAGAGTGGAGAATTGGAATTTCTGAGGGTTCTGGGATTTAAATTCTGATTTTGGGGAATACCCCTCATGGAATCCCTCCCCATCCCTAATTTCAGCTCCCCTGCTGTGCCAATAATCACATCATTAATTAAGAGCCTTGATGAGTGTCAGGAGCCGCCCAGCACAGATCTGGGGGAGCCCCTTGGCCTCCACTCTGCTTCCTCTCCTCTTTTCTGTCCCATCCCCATCCCTGCTTCTGGCCCTGCATCCCTTGGCATTCCTTCCCAGGAAAACCCTGCTGGACTCACCCTAAATCCAGCTGGAACTGCAGCAAAAAGAAAAAAAATCGGATTTTTCCTCCCTTTCCTGTCGTTCCCCAGCTCCTGTGGGAGCAGAGCAGGTCCCTTGGTGGCAGTGCCACCCCCAGTGCCACCCCCAGTGCCACCCCACTGATTCCCTTTTTTTTTTCTCTCTCTCCTTTCGATTTTCCTTTGTATTTTTCTGTCTGGATCCCAGAAATCCCGTAAGGTACAGATAAGTATGACCCCACCACGCCTCCATCTCATCTGCACCTCGTTCTTGTTTTTTAATTTTTATTTTTTTGTGTTTTCCATCTGGTTTAGGATTTCTGTAGTTTAGAGCTGCTCATTCCCTCCCCTCCTTCATTCCCAGCTGGTTGTTACTTTTTTGTTTTGGCAGCATTTCAATTAATCATTAATTAAGTCATTTTTAATGTTATTTTTAATTTTTTTTTTGTTCTTGTTGTTGTGTTAATCCCACCGAACATTAGTTAGTGATCCATATCACCCCTGGGGAATTCCCAGGAATTTTCTGGAGGGAATTTTCCCCAAAGGAAGTTCCTCAAACCTGAATTTTGGGGGTGACACAAAAGCTGAGCCCCTCCCCCCCCCCAGCTGGAGGGGTGGGAATGGGGGAACAAAAATTCCCCAAAAATTCCCCAAAAATTCCCCAAAAACCATTCCCAGGTGGGAGCTCGCAGTCCTTGGCATGAGGAGGAGAATCTGTCAATGGAATAATCAATAAATCAATAATCCAAATAGAAATTAAAATAATCTGAAAAGAAAATTATCCGAAAAGAAAATTATCCTAAAATAAATTATTCTAAAATGAATTCTTCTAAAACAAAATTTTCAAAAAATAAAATATCCTAAAATAAATTATTCTCAAATAAAATTATCCTAAAATAAAATACCCTATAATAAAATATCCTGAAAGAAAATTATTCTAGAAGAAAATTATCCTAAAATAAAATATGCAAAAACAAAATTATCCAAAACCAAAATTATCCAAAAGTAAAATATGCGAAAAACAAATTATCCAAAACCAAAATTATCAAAAGTAAAATATGCAAAAATAAAATTATCCAAAAGAAAATATCCTAAAAGAAAATTATCCTAAAAGAAAATATCCTAAACCAAAATTATCCAAAAATAAAATATGCAAAAAAAATTATCCTAAAAGAAAATATCCTAAAATAAAATATCCTAAACCAAAATTTTCCAAAAATAAAATATCCTAAAAATAAAATTGTCCTAAAATAAAATTATCCTAAAATAAAATATGCAAAAATAAAATATCCTAAAATAAAATTATCCAAAAAGAAAATACGCAAAAATGAAATATCCTAAAATAAAATATCCCAAACCAAAATTATCCTAAAATAAAATATGCAAAAATAAAATATCCTAAAAATAAAATTATCCTACAACAAAATATGCAAAAATAAAATATCCTAAAATAAAATTATCCAAAAAGAAAATACGCAATAACAAAATTATCCAAAACCAAAATTATCCAGAAGAAAAATATGCGAAAAACAAATTGTCCTAAAACAAAATTAACCAAAAAGAAAATATGCAAAAATAAAATATCCTGAAATCAAATTATCCTAAAATAAATTATCCTAAAATAAAATTATCCTAAAATAAAATATCCTGAAATCAAATTATCCAAAAAGAAAATATGCAAAAATAAAATATGCAAAAACAAATTTATCCTAAAAGAAAATTATCCAAAAAGAAAACATGCAAAAATAAAATATCCTGAAATAAAATTATCCAAAAGGAAAATATGCAAAAATAGAATATCCTAAAATAAAATTATCCAAAAAGAAAATACGCAAAAACAAAATTATCCAAAACCAAAATTATCCAGAAGAAAAATATGCGAAAAACAAATTGTCCTAAAACAAAATTAATCAAAAAGAAAATACGCAAAAATAAAATATGCAAAAACAAATTTATCCTAAAAGAAAATTACCCAAAAAGAAAACATGCAAAAATAAAATATCCTGAAATAAAACTATCCAAAAAGAAAATATGCAAAAATAAAACTATCCAAAAAGAAAATATGCAAAAATAAAATATCCTGAAATAAAATTATCCAAAAAGAAAATATGCAAAAATAAAATATCCTAAAATAAAATTATCCAAAAAGAAAATATCCTAAAATAAAATTATCCAAAAAGAAAATATGCAAAAATAAAATATCCTAAAATAAAATTATCCAAAAAGAAAATATGCAAAAATAAAATATCCTAAAATAAAATTATCCAAAAAGAAAATATCCTAAAATAAAATTATCCAAAAAAGAAAATATGCAAAAATAAAATATCCTGAAATAAAATTATCCAAAAAGAAAATATGCAAAAATAAAATATCCTAAAATAAAATTATCCAAAAAGAAAATATGCAAAAATAAAACTATCCAAAAAGAAAATATGCAAAAATAAAATATCCTAAAATAAAATTATCCAAAAAGAAAATACGCAAAAACAGAATTATCCAAAACCAAAATTATCCAGAAGAAAAATATGCGAAAAACAAATTGTCCTAAAACAAAATTAACCAAAAAGAAAATACGCAAAAATAAAATATCCTGAAATCAAATTATCCTAAAATAAATTATCCTAAAATAAAATTATCCTAAAATAAAATATCCTGAAATCAAATTATCCAAAAAGAAAATATGCAAAAATAAAATATGCAAAAACAAATTTATCCTAAAAGAAAATTATCCAAAAAGAAAACATGCAAAAATAAAATATCCTGAAATCAAATTATCCAAAAAGAAAACATGCAAAAATAAAATATCCTGAAATAAAATTATCCAAAAAGAAAATATGCAAAAATAAAATATCCTAAAATAAAATTATCCAAAAAGAAAATATGCAGAAATAAAATATCCTGAAATCAAATTATCCTAAAATAAATTATCCTAAAATAAAATTATCCTAAAATAAAATTGTCCTAAAATAAAATATCCTGAAATAAAATTATCTAAAAAGAAAATATGCAAAAATAAAATAGCCTAAAATAAAATTATCCAAAAAGAAAATATGCAAAAATAAAATATCCTAAAATAAAACTATCCAAAAAGAAAATATGCAAAAATAAAATATCCTGAAATAAAATTATCCTAAAATAAATTATCCTGAAATAAATGACCCTGAAATAAATGATCCTGAAATAAAACGCGCAAAGCTCGGCTATGCAGAAGCCAAGTTGGCGCCGCCGGCAGCCCTGACCGTCCCTTCCTGCAGGAGCCGCACCAGGCGCTGAACCTGAAGGAGCCGCTGCTCGTGGGGGGCGCCCCCGACTTCTCCCGGCTGGCGCGGGCGGCCGAGGTCAGCAGCGGCTTCCGGGGAGCCCTGCAGAGGGTGAGAGACGGGGCGGCCCGGGGCGCCTCTGGGATGGACTGGGTACAACTGGGATGGACTGGGTACAACTGGGATGGACCGGGGTACAACTGGGATAGACCAGAGTACAACTGGGACAGCCTGGGGTGCCACTGGGATGGACCGGGGTACAACTGGGATAGACCTGGGTACAACTGGGATAGACCTGGGTACAACTGGGATGGACTGGGTACAGCTGGGATGGACTGGGGTACAACTGGGACAGCCCGGGGCGCCACTGGGATGGACTGGGGTACAACTGGGATAGACCTGGGGTGCCACTGGGATGGACTGGGGTACAGCTGGGATGGACTGGGTACAACTGGGACAGCCCGGGGCGCCACTGGGATGGACTGGGGTACAGCTGGGATGGACTGGGGTACAACTGGGATGGACTGGGTACAACTGGGATGGACTGGGGTACAACTGGGATGGACTGGGGTACAACTGGGACAGCCCAGAGTACAACTGGGATGGACTGGGGTACAACTGGGACAGCCTGGGGTGCCTCTGGGATGGACTGGGGTACAGCTGGGATGGACTGGGTACAACTGGGATGGACTGGGGTACAACTGGGATAGACCTGGGTACAACTGGGATGGACTGGGGTACAGCTAGGATGGACTGGGGTGCCACTGGGATGGACTGGGGTACAACTGGGATAGACCTGGGTACAACTGGGATAACCTAGAGTACAACTGGGACAGCCCGGGGCGCCACTGGGATGGACTGGGGTACAGCTGGGACAGCCTGGGGTGCCACTGGGATGGACCGGGGTACAACTGGGACAGCCTAGAGTACAACTGGGACGGACCAGAGTACAACTGGGATAGACCAGGGTACAACTGGGACAACCTAGAGTACAACTGGGATAGACCAGTGTGCAACTGGGACAGCCCAGGGTGCAACTGGGATAGACCAGAATATAACTGGGACAGCCCAGTGTCCATTTGGGACAGCCCAGTGTCCAGCTGGTCAGCCCAGGGTACAACTGGGAGCTGTCCCAGCTGTCCTGGGATGACGTGGGTGGAAAAGTGGCCCAGTGGGGGACAGAAAGGGAATCTGGGATCACACGGGATGGATTCCCACCTTGGGGATGGATCCCGTTTCAGGGTTGGCTTCCCATTTTCAAGGTGGATTCCCACTAGGGATGAGAATCCCAGAATTTCCCGTGGAACCCCCACCAGGGCAGTGCCAGGGATGAGAATTCCAGAGTTTCCCATGGAATCCGTGCCAGGAATGAGAATTCCAGGAAATCCCTGCTAGGGCAGTGCCAGGATGAGAATCCCAGTTTCCCAGGACAGAATCCCAGAGTTTGCCAGGACGGAATCGCAGTTTCCCAATACAGAACCCCAGTTGCCCAGTGCAGAACCCCAGTTCCCCAGTACAAAACCCCAGTTCCCCAGTACAGAGCCCCAATTTCCCAGTACAGAACCCCAGTTCCCCAGTACAGACTCCCAGTTCCCCAGTACAGAGCACCAGTTTCCCAGTACAGAATCCCAGAGTTCCCCAGGACAGAATCCCAGAGTTTCCCAGTGCAGAACCGCAGTTCCCCAGTACAGAGCCCCAGTTCCCCAGTACAAAACCCCAGTTCCCAGTACAGAGCCCCAGTTCCCAGTGCAGAATCCCGGTTCCCAGTAAAGAGCCCCAGTTCCCAGTGCAGAATCCCGGTTCCCAGTGCAGAACCCCAGTTCCCAGTACAGAGCCCCAGTTCCCAGTGCAGAATCCCGGTTCCCAGTGCAGAACCCCAGTTCCCAGTGCAGAGCCCCGGTTCCCAGTGCAGAACCCCAGTCCCCAGTACAGATTTCCAGCTCCCCAGTACAGAGCCGCAGTTCCCAGTGCAGAACCCCAGTTCCCAGTACAGACTCCCAGTTCCCAGTGCAGAACCCCGGTTCCCAGTGCAGAACCCCAGTTTCCCAGTGCAGAATCCGGGTTCCCAGTGCAGAATCCCGGTTCCCAGTACAGACTCCCAGTTCCCAGTGCAGAACCCCAGTTCCCAGTGCAGAACCCCGGTTCCCAGTGCAGAACCCCAGTTCCCAGTGCAGAATCCGGGTTCCCAGTGCAGAATCCCGGTTCCCAGTGCAGAACCCCGGTTCCCAGTGCAGAACCCCAGTTCCCAGTGCAGAACCCCAGTTCCCAGTGCAGAATCCGGGTTCCCAGTGCAGAACCCCAGTTCCCAGTGCAGAACCCCGGTTCCCAGTGCAGAACCCCAGTTCCCAGTGCAGAGCCCCGGTTCCCAGTGCAGAACCCCAGTTCCCAGTACAGAGCCCCAGTTCCCAGTGCAGAATCCCGGTTCCCCAGTACAGAGCCCCAGTTTCCCAGTGCAGAGCCCCAGTCCCAGTACAGTATCCCAGCTCCCCGCCGCCCCGCAGCCCGTGACCCCCTCCCCTCCCCGCAGATCTCTCTCGGGGCGGTGCCGGTGCTGCAGGAGCGGCACGTCCGCAGCGCCCGCGGGGTCTCGGCGTTCCGGGAGCACCCGTGCGCCCGCAGCCCCGGGCCGTGCCTGCACGGCGGCACCTGCGCGCCGCGCCTGGGCTCCTTCCAGTGCGCCTGCCCGCGCGGCTTCGCGGGGCCGCGCTGCGACCGCGGTGAGCCGGGGCACGGGCACGGGGGGTGAGCACGGGGCACGGGGTGACACACGGAGCGTGGGGCGCGGGGTGACACACGGGGCGCGGGGTGACACAGGGGCGCGGGGGTGACACACGGGGCGCGGGGGTGACACAGGGGCGCGGGGTGTGGGGGTAACACACGGGGCACGGGGTGACACACGGGGCGCGGGGTGGCGCTGGGAAAGTGGGGTGGGCCCGGGGGGTGCAGGGCGCAGGGGTTTGGGGTGGGCACGGGGGGTTGGGGTGCCACGGGGGTTTGGGGTTAGCACGGGGTTGGTGTGGCTCTGGGAAAGTGGGGTGGGCACAGGAGTGCGGGGCATGGGGGTGCGGGGGTGACAGGAGGGATTTGGGGTGGCACTGGGGGTTTGGGGTTACCACGGGGTTGGTGTGGCACTGGGAAAGTGGGGTGGGCATGGGGGCTGCAGGGTCGCGGGGTGACCACGGTGAGTTTGGGGGTGACATGGGGTTGGTGTGGCTCTGGGAAAGTGGGGTGGGCACAGGGGGGTGGGGGGCGGGGGTGACACGGTGGGTTTGGGGGTGACACGGGGTTAGTGTGGCACTGGGAAAGTGGGGTGGGCACGGGGGGTGCAGGTCAGCGAGAGTGCGGGGGTGCCACGGGGGTTTGGGGTTAGCACGGGGTTGATGTGGCACTGGGAAAGTGGGGTGGGCACAGGGGGTGGGGGCGCGGGGGGGTGACACACGGGGTTTGGGGGTGCCACGGGGGTTTGGGGCTACCACGGGGTTGGTGTGGCTCTGGGAAATTGGGGGGTGGGCACGGGGGTGACACGGTGGGTTTGGGGTGACACGGGGTGCGGGGTGGCACTGGGAAAGTGGGGTGGGCACGGGGGTGCGGGGCACGGGGGTGCAGGGGTGCCACGGGGGTTTGGGGTGGGCACGGGGGTTTGGGGTTACCACGGGGTTGGTGTGGCTCTGGGAAAGTGGGGTGGGCACGGGGGGTGCGGGGCATGGGGGCGGGGTGACACACGGTGGGTTTGGGGGTGACACGGGGTGCGGGGTGGCGCTGGGAAAGTGGGGTGGTTACAGGGGTGCGGGGCACGGGGGTTTGGGGTGACACGCGGGGGTTTGGGGGTGACACGGGGTTGGTGTGGCGCTGGGAAAGGGGTGGGCACAGGGGGTGGGGGCACGGGGATGCGGGGGTGACACAGGGGGTTTGGAGTTACCACGGGGTTGGTGTGGCTCTGGGAAAGTGGGGGTGGGCACGGGGGGTTTGGGGTGGGCACGGGGTTTGGGGTTAGCATGGGGTTGGTGTGGCACTGGGAAAGTGGGGTGGGCACGGGGGTGCAGGGGTGGGCAAGGGGGCTTTGGGGTGGGCAGTGGTGGTGATGGGTGCCATGGGGGTTTGGGGGTGAGCACGGGGTTTGGGGGACACGGGGGCTTGGGGGTGACACAGGGGTTTGGGGTTAGCACGGTGGGTTTGGGGTGGGCACACGGGGGTTTGGGGTGGGCACAGGGGGTTTAGGGGACATGGGGAGATTTGGGGTGACACACGGGGTTTGGGGTTAGCACGGGGTTGGTGTGGCGCTGGGAAAGTGGGGTGGGCACGGGGCTTTGGGGTGGGCATGGGGGTTGGGGTGGCACACGGGGTTTGGGGACACGGGGGCTTGTGTGTGCAATGAGGGTTTAGAGTTGGGCACAGGGGGGTTTGGGGGACATGGGGGGTTTGGGGTGACACACGGGGTTTGGGGTTAGCATGGGGTTGGTGTAGCTCTGGGAAAGTGGGGTGGGCACGGGGAGTGCGGGAGCACGGGAGTGCGGGGGTGACACGGTGGGTTTGGGGGTGCCATGGGAGGTTTGGGGTGGCACTGGATGGGGGAGGCACAGGGAAGATGGGGGTGGCACTGGGAAAATGGGGTGGCACGGGGGGTTTGGGGTGGGCAATGGTGGTGAGGGTGCCATGGGGCGGTTTGGGGTGGGCATGGGGAAGGTGGAGGTGGCCATGGGGGCTGGAGGTGCCATGGGGGTTTGGGCTGGCACGGGGGACTGGGGGTGGCACTGGGAAAGTGGGGATGGCACTAGGGCTTGGGGGTGCCCCAGGGTGTTGGAGGTGGCCATGAGGAGCTGGAGGTGACACAGGGGGCTGGAGGTGGCACAGGGGGGCTGGGGGTGACAAAAGGGGGCTAGGGGTGACACAGGGGGCTGGGGGTGACAAAGGGGGCTGGGGGTGACACAGGGGCTGGGGGTGGCACAGGGGGCTGGGGGTGGCACAGGGGGGCTGGGGGTGGCACAGGGGCTGGGGGTGCCTTGAGGGGCTGGGAGTGATACAGGGGACTGGGGGTGGCACAGAGGGCTGGGGGTGACAAAAGGGGGCTGGGGGTGCCACGAGGGGCTGGGGATGACAAAAGGGGGCTGTGGGTGCCATGAGGGGCTGGGGGTGGCACAAATGGCTGGGGGTGCCACAGGGGGGCTGGGGGTGGCACAGGGGACTGGGGGTGTCCCAGGGAGGGTGGAGGTGTCCCAGGGCACTGGGGGTGGCACAGGGGGCTGGGGGTGCCACAGGGGGCTGGGGGTGTCCCAGGGCACTGGGGTGCCCAGGGAGGGAGGTGACCCAGACCCCGTGTTCTCCATCCCCCAGAGCTGTGGCATTTCCGTGGGCACCAGGCTGGGTGCCAGGGGTGCTGAGTGGGACTCCCCATCCCCCAGGAGCTCCCTGCCTGCCCTGAGGCTCCTTTGCTGTTCCCCCAGTGATCATGGAGAAGGCGGCAGGGGACGCCGAGGCCGTGGCCTTCGACGGGCACACCTTCCTGGAGTTCCACAGCGGCCTCACCCGGAGGTACCGGGGCCTGATGGGAGCTGGGGGGAACTGGGACCCAGCAGCTGCAGGCTGCTCTGCTCCTGCCTCCAGACTGGGGCTGGATCCCCCCAGTCCTGCCTCCAAACTGGGGCTGGATCCTCCCAGTCCTCCCTCCAAATTGGGGCTGGATCCTCCCAGTCCTGCCTCCAAACTGGGGCTGGATCCCCCAGTCCTGCCTCCAAACTGGGGCTGGATCCTCCCAGTCCTCTCCAAACTGGGGCTGGATCCTCCCAGTCCTGCCTCCAAACTGGGGCTGGATCCTCCCAGTCCTCCTCCAAACTGGGGCTGGATCCTCCCAGTCCTGCCTCCAAACTGGGGCTGGATCCTCCCAGTTCTCTCCAAACCGGTGCTGGATCCTCCCAGTCCTGCCTCCAAACTGGGGCTGGATCCTCCCAGTCCTCTCCAAACTGGGGCTGGATCCCCCAGTCCTGCCTCCAAACTGGGGCTGGATCCTCCCAGTCCTCTCCAAACTGGAGCTGGATCCTCCCAGTCCTCTCCAAACTGGAGCTGGATCCTCCCAGTCCTGCCTCCAAACTGGGGCTGGATCCCCCAGTCCTGCCTCCAAACTGGGGCTGGATCCTCCCAGTCCTCTCCAAACTGGAGCTGGATCCTCCCAGTCCTGCCTCCAAACTGGGGCTGGATCCCCCAGTCCTGCCTCCAAACTGGGGCTGGATCCTCCCAGTCCTCTCCAAACTGGGGCTGGATCCTCCCAGTCCTGCCTCCAAACTGGGGCTGGATCTTCCCAGTCCTCCCTCCAAACTGGGGCTGGATGTTCCCAGTCCTCTCCAAACTGGGGCTGGATCTTCCCAGTCCTCCCTCCAAACTGGGGCTGGATCCTCCCAGTCCTCTCCAAACTGGGGCTGGATCCTCCCAGTCCTGCCTCCAAACTGGAGCTGGATGTTCCCAGTCCTCTCCAAACTGGGGCTGGATCCTCCCAGTTCTCTCCAAACTGGGGCTGGATGTTCCCAGTTTTCCCTCCAAACTGGGGCTGGATGTTCCCAGTCCTCCCTCCAAACTGGAGCTGGATGTTCCCAGTTCTCCCTCCAGACTGGAGCTGGATGTTCCCAGTTCTCCCTCCAGACTGGAGCTGGATGTTCCCAGTTCTCCCTCCAGACTGGAGCTGGATGTTCCCAGTTCTCTCCAAACTGGGGCTGGATGTTCCCAGTCCTTCTCTCCAAACTGGGGCTGGATGTTCGAGATTTTTTTGGGAAGTTTCTTTCCAGGCTGGAAATTTCTCTTTGGGAATTAATTTTGGGAATGAGCAGAGCTCCCCGTCAGCTCCTTCAGACTGGAAATTTCTCCTTGTCCTTGGAATTCTTTTTGGGAATGAGCAAAGATCTCCCTGAGCTTCTTCAGACTGGAAATTTTAACTTGTCCTTGGGAATTCTTTTTGGGAACAAGCAGAGCTCCCCCTGAGCTCTTCCAGAATGGAAATTTCTCCTTGGGAATGAGCAGAGCTCTCTCTGATCTCCAGGCTGGAAATTTCTCTTTGGGAATTCTTTTGGGAATGAGCAGAGCTCCCCATGGGCTCTTCCAGAATGGAAATTTCTCCTTGTCCTTGGGAATTCTCTTTGGGAATGAGCAGAGCTCCCCCTGAGCTCTTCCAGAATGGAAATTTCTCTTTGGGAATTCTTTTTGGGAATGAGCAGAGCTCGCCCTGATCTCCTCCAGGCTGGAAATTTCTCCTTGTCCTTGGGAATTCTTTTTGGGAACGAGCAGAGCTCCCCCTGATCTCTTCCAGAATGGAAATTTCTCCTTGGGAATGAGCAGAGCTCCCCCCTGAGCTCTTCCAGGCTGGAAATTTCTCTTTGGGAATTCTTTTTGGGAATGAGCAGAACTCCCCTGAACTCCTCCAGGCTGGAAATTTCTCCTTGGGAATTCTCTTTGGGAATGAGCAGAGCTCCCCCTGATCTCCTCCAGGCTGGAAATTCCTCCTTGGGAAATGTTTTTGGGAATGAGCAGAGCTCCCCATGAGCTCTTCCAGAATGGAAATTTCTTCTTGGGAATGAGCAGAGCTCGCCCTGATCTCCAGACTGGAAATTTCTCTTTGGGAATTCTTTTTGGGAATGAGCAGAGCTCCCCCTGAGCTCTTCCAGAACGGAAATTTCTCTTTGGGAATTCTTTTTGGGAATGAGCAGAGCTCCCCCTGATCTCCTCCAGAATGGAAATTTCTCTTTGGGAATTCTTTTTGGGAATGAGCAGAGCTCCCCCTGAGCTCTTCCAGGCTGTAAATTCCTCCTCCAGGACACTCCTGCCCTGCTGTGTGTTGCTCATTCCCTTCCCCCTCCCACTCTCCAGGGCTCTGGGATGGGATCCTGTGTCCATCCCCCCCCATTCCCGGTTTTCCAGCCCTTCCCGGGGGGTGTGTCCGTGTGCAGCCGTTTGTCTGTCCCTGTCTGTGTGTCTGTCCCTTCTCAGTGTTGCTGTTTCTCTGTTTCCAAGCCACCTGAGCAATGAGATCCCAGTGTAAGTACAGCCCTGCCACCCTCACCCCGTCCCCACCGTCACCCCACACCCTGGGCACGACTGGGGCAGGAATTTGGGGTCTTTCCCAGGGTGTTTTTTATAAAAACTTCCCATTCCAGGGGGAGGAGGGCTGAACAGGAGCTGCTTCACCTCTGTCACATCCAGCTGTTGTCCCCAGCCCCAGCATGCCTTAATTTTATTTTGAAGCATGATTTTAATGAGGATGAGCACAGGGAGGGAAAGTTCCTGCAGCTTCCTGCTCCAGAGGTGTGAATTTCCATTGGATGGAAATTCAGGGGTGCTGATCCTGCCTTGATTTTTCCAGCATGGGTGTGGCACTGGGAACCCCCAGAACATCTCCAGTGGGGATCAGGGGTCAGGAAAAGGGGCTGGGGAGAAATCCAAACCCCTGGTCAGCTGAGATTGGGAATCCAAACCCCTTGGACAGCTGAGATTGGGAATCCAAATCCCTGAACAGCTGAGATTGGGAATCCAAACCCCTGAACAGCTGAGATTTGGGAATCCAAACCCCTGGTCAGCTGAGATTGGGAATCCAAATCCCTGGTCAGCTGAGATTTGGGAATCCAAACCCCTTGGACAGCTGAGATTTGGGAATCCAAACCCCTGGTCAGCTGAGATTGGGAATCCAAACCCCTGGTCAGCTGAGATTGGGAATCCAAACCCCTGGACAGCTGACGTTTGGGAATCCAAACTCTTGGACAGCTGAGATTTGGGAATCCAAACTTTTGGACAGCTGAGATTGGGAATCCAAACCCCTGGAGAGCTGAGGTTTTGCTGGCTGTGTGTCTGCCCTGTGTGGAATATTCCCTGCTCCACACAGGAGCATTCCCTGCTGTGGGAAGGGGGAATTTGGAGGATCCCATATCCCATCCCATCCCCTCAGGGCCATGGGGGCTGAGCTGTGCCTGTGCTTGGGGGGCTGCAGAGCCATCACCTGCATGTCCACAGCCTTGGGGAGGGGTGGAAAGGGAATTTTTAGAATTATCCCTAAGGGAAGGAAGGGAAAAGGGAAAAGGGAAAGGGAAAAGGGAAAGGGAAAGGGAAGGGAAAGGAAAGGAAAGGGAAGGAAAGGGAAAGGGAAGGAAAGGAAAGGAAAAAGGAAAGGAAAGGAAAGGGAAAGGAAAGGAAAGGAAAGGAAAGGAAAGGAAAGGAAAGGAAAGGAAAAGGAAAGGAAAGGAAAGGAAAGGAAAGGAAAGGAAAGGAAAGGAAAGGAAAGGAAAGGAAAGGAAAGGAAAGGAAAGGAAAGGAAAGGAAAATGGAAAAAGGAAAAGTCTCCTGGCTGCCCTGCGCTTATGGCACGCTCCCCTTTTTTCCCCATCCAAGTCATGAGGCGCTGGATTTCCCCTCGGAGCCCAGGTGAGTGTGCCAGGCTGTGCCAGTCCCCTGTGCCTGTCCCCTGTGCCAGGCAGTGCCAGGCTGTGCCTGTCCCGTGCTCTGCCCGTGCCTCTGCATGTCCCCTGTCCCTGTGTGTGTCCTGCCTGTCCCTGTTGCTGTCCCTGAGGGGGGGACAGGCTGGGTGACAGCAGAGCCCTGTCCCCTGTGCCACCCCTGATGTCCCCTGGCAGGGAGCAGCTCTCTGTGTGTCCCCTGTGCCACCCCTGATGTCCCCTGGCAGGAGCAGCTCTCTGTGTGTCCCCTGTGCCACCCCTGATGTCCCCTGGGAAGGAGCAGCTCTGTGTGTCCCTTGTGCCACCCCCAATGTCCCCTGGCAGGGAGCAGCTCTCTGTGTGTCCCCTGTGCCACCCCCAATGTCCCCTGGCAGGGAGCAGCTCTCTGTGTGTCCCTGTCCTGTCTCTGTGTGTCCGTGGTCTCGTGCCTGCTCCAGAGACAGAAATTTGGGTTCCAACCTGGGGAAAATCCAATTTTTGCTTCATCCCTCCCTTGGGAAAGGTTTTGTTGCCTCCATCCCCTTCCTGTCCCTGTCCCCAGGGTGCCAAGGCTGTGGCACAGCTGGCAGGGATTGGATTGATCCTGGTGCTCCATGAGGACAGAAACAGGGAATCTGCAGCTGGATCCTGGGAAAATCCCAGCTGGATCCTGGGATGGAAATTATCCCAAAATCTGCAATCCTTTAGGGCAGCAGGTGGGGACAAACCCCATAGGTGAATCCCAGGAATGGAATGGAGCTTATCCCAAAATCTGTGACCATTTAAGGAGGGAGGTGGGACAGACCCTTCCTGTGTATCCCAATCCCAGAAATGGGATGGAAATTATCCCAAAATCTGCCCCCCTCAAGGACAGCAGGTGGACAGATCCCATGGGTGAATCCCAGGAATGGGATGGAGGTTATCCCAAAATCTGTGACCTTTTAGGGCAGCAGGTGGGACAGACCCCACAGTGGGTAAATCCCAGGAATGGAATGGAGCTTATCCCAAAATCTGTGACCCTTTGGGGCAGGAGGTGGGGACAGGCCCCATGGGTGAATCCCACCAGCGAGATGAAAATTATCCCAAAATCTGTGACCCTTTAGGACAGCATATGGGGACAAACTCCATGAGTAAATCCCAGGAATGGAATGGAGGTTATCCCAAAATCTGTGACCTTTTAGGGCAGCATATACATGGGTGTATGCTGATTCTAGGAATGGGATGGAACTTATCCCAAAATCAGTGACCCTTTAAGGAAGCAGATGGGGACAAACTCCATGAGTGAATCCCAGGAATGGAATGGAGGTTATCCCAAAATCCGTGACCCTTTAGGACAGCAGTTGGGGACAGATCCCATGGGTGAATCACAGGAATGGAATGGATGTTATCCCAAAATTAGTGACCCTTTAGGACAGCAGGTGGGGACAAACTCTATGGGTGTATCCCAGGAATGGAATGGAGGTTATCCCAAAATTAGTGATCCTTTAAGGAAGGAGGTGGGACAGGCCCCATGAGTGAATCCCACCAACGAGATGAAAATTATCCCAAAATCAGTGACCCTTTAGGACAGCAGATGGGGACAAACTCTACAGGTGTATCCCAGCAATGAGATGAAAATTATCCCAAAATCAGTGACCCTTTAAGGCAGCAGGTGGGACAGACCCCACAGGTGGGTAAATCCCAGGAATGGAATGGAGGTTATGATAAAATCAGTGACCCTTTAGGACAGGAGGTGGGGACAGGCCCCACAGGTGAATCCCAGGAATGGAATGGAGGTTATCCCAAAATCTGTGACCCTTTAAGGCAGCAGATGGGGACAAACTCCACGGGTGAATCCCAGCAATGAGATGAAAATGATCCCAAAACCTGCCGTGCCAAGCACAGCAGCTGGGCACAGCTGTGGAGCTCATCCCACCCAGCTCCCTGGGAGGAGGAGCAGGAGGAGGAGGAGGAGGAAGCAGCTCCAGAGCTCATTCCCACCCCACCCCTGTCCCCCCAGCGAGAAGGCTCTGCAGTCCAACCACTTTGAGCTGAGCATCAAGACCGAGGCCACGCAGGGGCTGCTGCTGTGGAGCGGGAAGGGGCTGGAGCGCTCCGACTACATCGCCCTGGCCATCGTCGACGGCTTCGTGCAGCTCAGCTACGACCTGGGCTCGCAGGGCGTGACCCTGCGCTCCAGCGTGCCCGTCAGCACCAACCGCTGGCTGCACATCAAGGCCTCCAGGTGAGGGAAAATGAATTTTGTAGGGGTTTTTTGGGTGATTTTTGGGGATTTTTTTGATCATTTTGGGTTGGCTTTCCCCGCCCCCAAGGGCGTCACGCTGCGCTGCAGCGTGCCCGTCAGCACCAACCGCTGGGTGAACATCAAAACCTCCAGATGAGGAAAAAAAAAGGATTTTTAGGGTTTTTTTCAGTCATTTTTGGGTGATTTTTTTGTCATTGTAAGTTGGATTTTTGCCCAGCATTTCTGTGGGTTTTACCCCCAGGAATCCTTGGAGTTTTGTCAGGCTTGGAGCAATTTTTGGGTGTTTCAGTGCAGATTTTGGGTGTTTCAGTGCAGATTTTGGGTGTTTCAATTCAGATTTTGGGGCTCCCAGTGCCATTTTAGTGTCATTTTTGGGATATTTTGGTCATTGTAAGTTGGATTTTTGCCCGGCGTTTCTGCGGGTTTAAGCCCCAGGGATCCCTGGAGTCTTGTCAAGCTGGGAGCAATTTTTGGGTGTTTCAGTGCAGATTTTGGGTGTTTCAGTTCAGATTTTTGGGTGTTTCAGTGCAGATTTTGGGTGTTTAAGTGCAGACTTTAGGGTTCCCAAGACCATTCTTCATGTGATTTTTAGGGTGGTTTTTGGCCATTTTAAGTCAGATTTCCCCCCCAGCCTTTTCCTGGTTTCACTCCCCAGGAATCCCTGGAGTCTCACTGGGTTTGGGTGAGATTCACCTTATCTGGGTGTTTCAGTGCAGATTTGGGGTGTTTCAGTGCAAATTTTGGGTATTTTGGTGCAGATTTGGGATGTTTCAGTGCAGATTTTGAGGCTCCCAAGGCCATTTTTAGTGCGATTTTTGGTCGTTTTTTGGCCGTTTTCAGTGAGATTTGCCCCCAGGACTTTTTTTCCCACCATTTTTTCGGATTCCCTTGTCTGGGAATCCCTGGAGTCTCACTGGGTTTGGGTGAGATTCTCCCTTTTTGGGTGTTTCAGTGCAGATTTTGAGGGTCCCAAGGTCATTTTCAGTGTGATTATTGGGATTTTTGGCCATTTTAAGTCAGATTTCTGCCCGGCGTTTCTGCGGGTTTAAGCCCCAGGGATCCCTGGAGTCTTGTCAAGCTGGGAGCAGTTTTTGGGTGTTTCAGTGCAGATTTTGGGTGTTTCAGTGCAGATTTGGCGTGTTTCAGTGCAGATTTTAGGGCTCCCAGGCTGCTTTCAGTGCCATTTTTGGGGATATTTTGGCCATTTTGGGTTGGCTTTCCCGCCCCCAAGGGGGGCGTGACGCTGCGCTCCAGCGTGCCCGTCAGCACCAACCGCTGGCTGCACATCAAGGCCTCCAGATGAGACAACAAAAGAAAGGATTTTTAGGGGTTTTTGGGTCATTTTTTGGGATTTTTTTGGTCATTTTAAGTTGGATTTCTGCCCACCGTTTCTGCGGGTTTTACCCCCAGGAATCCCTGGAGTCTTGTCAGGCTTGGAGCAATTTTTGGGTGTTTCAGTGCAGATTTGGGGTATTTCAATTCAGATTTTGGGTGTTTCAATTCAGATTTTGGGGCTCCCAAGGTCATTTTCAGTGAGATTTTTGGGATTTTTTTGGTCATTTTAAGTTGGATTTCTGCCCGGCGTTTCTGCGGGTTTAAGCTCCAGGGATCCCTGGAGTCTTGTCAGGCTGGGAGCAATTTTTGGGTGTTTCAGTGCAGATTTGGGGTGTTTCAGTGCAGGTTTTGGGTATTTCAGTGCAGATTTTGGGTGTTTCAATTCAGATTTTGAGGCTTCCAATGCCATTTTTAGTGTGATTATTGGGATTTTTTGGCCATTTTAAGTTGGATTTCTGCCCGGCGTTTTTGCGGGTTTAACCCCCAGGAATCCCTGCAGTCTTGTCAGGCTTGGAGCAATTTTTTGGTGTTTCAGTGCAGATTTTGGGGTGTTTCAGTGCAGATTTTGGGGTGTTTCAGTGCAGATTTTGGGTGTTTCAGTGCAGATTTTAGGGCTCCCAGGCTGCTTTCAGTGCCATTTTTTGGGGATTTTTGGTCATTTTGGGTTGGCTTTCCCCACCCCCAAGGGCATCACGCTGCGCTCCAGCGTGCCCGTCAGCACCAACCTCTGGGTGAACATCACAGCCTCCAGATGAGGAAAAAAAATGGATTTTTAGGGTTTTTTGGGTCATTTTTTGGGGATTTTTGTGTCATTTTAAGTTGGATTTCTGCCCAGCGTTTCTGCGGGTTTTACCCCCAGGAATCCCTGGAGTCTTGTCAGGCTTGGAGCAATATTTGGGTGTTTCAGTGCAGATTTTGGGTGTTTCAATTCAGATTTTGGGGCTCCCAATGCCATTTTTAGTGTCATTTTTGGGTGATTTTTGGTCATTGTAAGTTGGATTTCTGCCCAGCGTTTCTGCAGGTTTTACCCCCAGGAATTTCTGGAGTCTTGTCAGGCTTGGAGCAATTTTTGGGTATTTCAATTCAGATTTGGGGTGTTTCAATTCACATTTTGGGGTGTTTCAGTGCAGATTTTCGGGTTCCCAAGGTCATTTTTGGTGCGATTTTTGGGATTTTTTTGGTGGGGACAGACGCCATGGGTGTATCCCAGGGCTGGGATGGAGTTTATCCCAAACGTGCCCCGCTGGGCTCTCCCTGGGGCTGTTGCTGAGTTCCCACTCCCTCCCCCAGGGTGCAGAGGGAAGGGTCCCTCCAGGTCGGGAACGAGGCGCCCATCGCCGGCTCCTCCCCCCTCGGGGCCACCCAGCTGGACACGGACGGGGCGCTGTGGCTGGGTGAGTCTGGGAGCGGGGCAGGGACAGGGACAGTGACAGTGACAGTGCTGGGCAGGCTGTGGGACAGTGACAGTGACAGTGACAGTGCTGGGCAGGGTGTGGGACAGTGACAGTGACAGTGACAGTGACAGTGACAGTGACAGTGCTGGGCAGGGTGTGGGACAGTGACAGTGACAGTGACAGTGACAGTGCTGGGCAGGGTATGGGACAGTGACAGTGACAGTGACAGTGCTGGGCAGGGTGTGGGACAGTGACAGTGACAGTGACAGTGGCAGTGACAGTGCTGGGCAGGGTGTGTGACTGTAACAGTGACAGTGACAGTGGCAGTGACAGTGCTAGGCCAGGCTGTGGGACAGTGACAGGGACAGTGACAGTGACAGTGCTGGCCAGGCTGTGTGACAGTGACAGGGACAGGGACAGTGACAGTGCTGGCCAGGCTGTGTGACAGTGACAGTGACAGTGACAGTAACAGTGACAGTGCTGGGCAGGGTATGGGACAGTGACAGTGACAATGACAGTGCTGGGCAGGGTGTGGACAGTGACAGTGACAATGACAGTGCTGGGTCAGGCTGTCTGTCTCCTGTCCCCTGTCCCCAAGCTGACCCTGTGGCTGTCCCCTGCCTGTGCTGTTCCCAGTCTGTCTGTCCCCTGTCCCCAGCTGTCCCCATTCCAGGAGTGCTGTCCCCTGACCCCTGAGCTCACCCTCCTCTTTCCCAGGCTGTCTGTCCCTGTCCCCTGTCCCATCCCCTGTCCCTGTCCCTGCTCTGTCCCTGACCTCCTGTCCCATCCCCAGGCGGGCTGGACAAGCCCAGTGTCCCCCCCCGTTTGCCCAAGGCGTTCAGCACGGGCTTCGTGGGCTGCATGCGGGACTGTCTGTCCCTGTCCCCTGTCCCTGAGCTGTCTCTGAGCTGTCCCTGAGCTGTCCCTGATGTGTCCCCAGGCGGGCTGGACAAGCCCAGTGTCCCCCCGTTTGCCCAAGGCGTTCAGCACGGGCTTCGTGGAGCTGCATGCGGGACTGTCTGTCCCTGTCCCTGTCCCTGTCCCTGTGCCCAATCCCCTGTCCTGAGCTGTCCCCTGATGTGTCCCCAGGTGGGCTGGACAAGCCCAGCGTCCCCCCAGCTGCCCAAGGCGTTCAGCACGGGCTTCGTGGGCTGCATGCGGGACTGTCTGTCCCTGTCCCTGTCCCTGTGCCCAATCCCCTGTCCCTGAGGCTGTCCCCTGATGTGTCCCCAGGCGGGCTGGACAAGCCCAGCGTGCCCCCCTAGCTGCCCAAGGCGTTCAGCACGGGCTTCGTGGGCTGCATGCGGGACTGTCTGTCCCTGTCCCCTGTCCCTGTCCCAGTGCCATCCCCTGTCTCTGAGCTCTCTCTGAGCTGTCCCTGCTCTGTCCCCAGGCGGGCTGGACAAGCCCAGCGTGCCCCCGTTTGCCCAAGGCGTTCAGCACGGGCTTCATGGGCTGCATGCGGGACTGTCTGTCCCTGTCCCTGTCCTGTGCCCAATCCCCTGTCCCTGAGCTGTCCCCTGATGTGTCCCCAGGCGGGCTGGACAAGCCCAGCGTGCCCCCCTGGCTGCCCAAGGCGTTCAGCACGGGCTTCGTGGGCTGCATGCGGGACTGTCTGTCCCTGTCCCTGTCCCTGTGCCCAATCCCCTGTCCCTGTGCCATCCCCTGTCCCTGAGCTGTCCCCAGTGCCATCCCCTGTCCCTGAGCTGTCCCTGCTCCATCCCCAGGTGGGCTGGACAAGCCCAGCGTGCCCCCCCGTTTGCCCAAGGCGTTCAGCACGGGCTTCGTGGGCTGCATGCGGGACTGTCTGTCCCTGTCCCTGTGCCATCCCCTGTCCCTGAGCTGTCCCTGTGCCATCCCCTGTCTCTGAGCTCTCTCTGAGCTGTCTCTGAGCTGTCCCCTGATGTGTCCCCAGGCGGGCTGGACAAGCCCAGCGTGCCCCCCCGGCTGCCCAAGGCGTTCAGCACGGGCTTCGTGGGCTGCATGCGGGACGTGCGCGTGGACCGGCGGGAGCTGCACCTGGCCGAGGACGCGCTGAACCAGCCCCGGATATTGCACTGCTCTTCCAAATAACAGCCCGGCCTCCCTGCCTGCCCCTCCTGCCTATTGCTGTAATTATTTTCTATTTTTGTAAACTTATTGCTTTTTATATTTTTGGGGGGACAGGGAGGGCAGGAAACCCGGTTGGTTTTTTTTTGGTTGTTTTTTATTTTTTGCTTTGGGGTTCTTGGGGGCTCAGCCTGAGCAAACCTCGAGAAGCAACACAAGAAACTCTCCCACTGCAGCATCCACCTTCATACTTGAAGCTTCTTGGTTTTGGGGTTGTTATCCACACTCCTCCCCTCATTTTTTCCCTGATGATTTTTTTTTTTTGGGGGGGGGGGAAGGGGTTCCCAAAAAAACAACCCCATTTTCCTGTGGGGGGAAAAAACGCTGCTGGTGCTGGCGAGGCCTCCACGGATTCCCAGGGTGGGAATTTCCACCTCAGGCTCTTCCAAACCTTCTGAATTCCACCTGAATTCCTGCTGCCCCTTCTTCCCTCTCACTGTAATTTATGTGTGTAAGGATCTTAAAAAACAAAAAAAGAAAATAACAAAAAAAAAAAAAAAAAAGGAAAAAGTGCTTTTCTCCTTGGAGCTCTGCTCAAATCAGGGATCCCCGCACTGGAAGGGACCTGGGACTCTTTGCTGGACTCAGAGATGTTGGAGAGGAGGAAAAAACTTTTTTTGGGATTTTTCCAGCTCTTCTCCTCCTCCTCTTCCTCTTGGAGCAGCTGTGAAACCTCATCCCCACATTTTGTGTTCTGACCCCTCCCGAGCCTTGGCAATTCTCTCCCTCCTCCACAAGGACCAGGAGATTCCCTTTTCCCTCCTCTGAGATTTTTTTGGGATGTTTTCATTCCATGCCCTGCAGAGATTCCCAGTCTGGGAATGCAGAGCTGCCTCTCCCACGAAGAAAATTTGGAATTTTTTTTACCTTGGACTTGGAGTTTTTGGGTCTTCCACGCTCCTCTGGATGCTGCCAGCCCAGCAGGAATGGGAATTCCTCTGGGAATGGGACTGGGGAGTTTGGGGGGAATTTGAGGCATTTTTTTCCCAGAAAGGAAAAAATTTGGGGGCCAGTTCTGAAGTTTCTGGGGGAATTTAAAGAATTTTTTTCCCAGAAAGGAAAAAATTTTGTAGCCAGTTCTGAAGTTTCTTGGGGAAATTTAAATCATTTTTTTCCCAGAAAGGGAAAAATTTTGGGGGCCAGTTCTGAAGTTTCTGGAGGGAACTTAAAATATTTTTTTCCCAGAAAGGAAAAAATGTTGGGGCCAGTTCCAAAGTTTCTGGGGGGAATTAGAAGCATTTTTTTCAACAAAAGGAAAAAATGTTGGGGCATTTCTGAAGTTTTTGGGGTGTGCCAGAATGTGACTTTCTTTCTCCCTAAATTTCCACCCCACTATGCAGTGCTCCCTTTAAAATGGGGATTTTTGGCACCAACTTTTGAGCCAGAAAAATCAAATTTCTCCTCTCAGGGTGAGCTCTGAACAAAGGTGGAACCAAGAGGGGAAAACGTATGGAAAAACCACTCAGATCTGCTTTTATTTCATTTATTTGATTTTTAAAAAATAATAATAATAATTCCCAAGCTGTGCCATTCCTGTGGAAAATCCATAAATATTCCCTGTGTGGGATGAGGGCTCTGCTGTGGCTGGGGGTGCCAAAATTCCCAATTTTTGGGGGGGTCCAAATTGGGATTTTCTGGTGGGAAATGCTGGGCTGGGATGGGAGGGAGGGAAATTTTGGGATTCCCAGCTGGGAAAAAAAAATCTCCAACAACTGAACAAAAATAAATCTACAAACTCATTAATGCCTTAAACCAGGATTTTGTGTCCTCGTGGGGGAGATTTGGAATTTCCAGCAGCACCCTGGGCTTTATTTTTATTTTATTTGCACAAAACATGAAAAAAACCACACATTAAAAAAAGAAAAAAAATTGAGGTTGTTTATTTTCTGGATTTGAATTTTTTTTTTTAATTTCGACCCCTTTGGAGAGGGTGAATTCCTGACTTTGGGAGTGATGCACAGCAGGGGAGCAGCGTGATGTAACCATTACTAACCCGTGTCTTTCGTCAAATCACCCAGAAATAAAGTTTGGAAACGATTCACGAGGTTTTTAAGGGGCCTGGTGCTTCTTTTATTTCTCCTGGAATAAAGGAAAATTCTGATTTATTGTTGGTGCTGTTTGCTGGGTACAGGGGGTGAAGCAGAGTGGCTCCTAAATCCAGTTTTCCCAAAAATTCCTTGCTTGTATTTCCAGGCTTAATAAAAATATTTCCAGGTTTGATAAAAATATTTCCAGGTTTGATAAAAACATTTTCAGGTTTGACAAAAATAGTTCCAGATTTTGTCCCAGGTGCTGTCAGGGCAGCAGCTCCTGTTCATGTTCCTCATCCCTGAGCAGACCCAGGGGCTTTGGCACCACCGGGAATGGGATTTTATCCCAGATTCTATCAGGAAACAAACTCCAGTCCCAGTTCTTATTCCCAGAGCACATCCAGAGGCTTCTGGTTTTGCTACAATGGGGGTTTAGATCCAGATCCTGTCAGGGCAGCAGGTTCTGGTCCAGTTCTTCATCCCTGAGCAGATCCAGAGGTTTTGGCACTACTGGAAAGGGGATTTTTTCTGTTCTCATCCCTGAGCAGATCCAGAGGCACTGGAACCTCTGGTAATGGGGTTGTTGTAAGAGATTCTGTCAGGAACACAGCTCCAGTTCCCATTCTCATTCCCAGAGCACATCCAGAGGCTTCTGGTTTTGCTACAATGGGGGTTTAGATCCAGATCCTGTCAGGGCAACAGGTTCTGGTCCAGCTCTTCATCCCTGAGCAGATCCAGAGGCACTGGCACCATTGGAAAGGGGATTTTATCTGTTCCTCATCCCTGAGCACATCCCAAAGCTCCAGCACCTCTGGAAATGGGTTTTTGTCCCAGATCCTGTCAGGGCAGCAGGTTTTGGTCCAGCTCTTCATCCCTGAGCAGATCCAGAGGTTCAGGCACCACTGGAAATGGGGTTTTATCCCAGATTCTGTCAGGAAACAAGCTCCTGTCCCTGTTGCCATTCTCAAGCAGATCCAGGAGTTCCTGGCACTACTGGAAAAGGGGATTTTGGCTGTTCCTCATCCCTGAGCAGATCCAGAGGCTCAGGCACCACTGGAAATGGGGTTTTTGTCCCAGATCCTGTCAGGGCAGCAGATTCTGGTCCAGCTCTTCATCCCTGAGCAGATCCAGAGGCTTTGGCACTACTGGAAAGGGGATTTTTTCTGTTCCTCATCCCTGAGCAGATCCAGAGCACTGGCATCACTGGAAATGAGGTTTTATTGCAGATTCTGTCAGGAAAGCAGCTCCTGTCCCCATTCCCATCCCTGAGCAGATCCAAAGGCTTTGACATTACTGGAAAGGGGATTTTGTCTGTTCATCATCCTTGAGCAGATCCAGAGGTTCAGGCACCACTGGAAATGAGGTTTTGTCCCAGATTCTGTGAGGAACACAGCTCCAGTCCCTGTTCCCATTCCCAATCTGATCCAGGAGTTCCTGGCACCACTGGAAAGGGGATTTTGTCTGTTCCTCATCCCTGAGCAGATCCAGGGGCTTTGGCACCACTGGAAAGGAGATTTTTTCTGTTCCTCATCCCTGAGCAGATCCAGAGGCACTGGCACCTCTGGAAATGGGGTTGTTGTAAGAGATTCTGTCAGGAACAGCTCCAGTTCCCGTTCTCATTCCCAGAGCACATCCAGAGGCTTCTGGTTTTGCTACAATGGGGGTTTAGCTCCAGATCCTGTCAGGGCAACAGGTTCTGGTCCAGCTCTTCATCCTTGAGCAGATCCAGAGGCGCTGGCACCATTGGAAAGGGGATTTTATCTGTTCCTCATCCCTGAGCAGATCCAGAGGTTCAGGCATCACTGGAAATGGGTTTTTGTCTCAGGTTCTGTCAGGAACACAGCTCCAGTCCCGTTCTCATTCCCAAGCTGATCCAGGAGTTCCTGGCACCACTGGAATGGGTTTTTGTCCCAGATCCTGTCAGGCCAGCAGCTCCAGTCCCCCGTTCTTATTCCCAGAGCAGACCCAGCAGCCCCTGGCCCCCCCGGACCGGGGTTTTCTCCTCTCCCCCCCGTGGCCGGCCGCGTCCCTAGGGCAGCGGCGGCCGCGTCAGCGCCGGCCCCGCCGTGCTGCCCTTGGCCGGCAGGTACTGGGGCCGGGGCGCGGCCGCGGGCCGGGCCAGGCAGCGCAGGCTGCCCGTCCGCAGCGCGCACTGCACGGGCCACAGGATGATGCAGAAGAGGATGATGAGCAGCGCCGAGAGCAGCACCAGGCGCTTCCAGTCCTCGCAGAGCTCGCAGCGGGAGAACCTGCCCCGGCGGCCCGGCGCCGCGGCCTCGGCGCTCTCGGCCTTGCTCAGCGCCACGTCGATGGAGTCGCAGGCCTGGGCGCTCTCGGCGTCGCCGGAGCCGCGGCGGCAGCACAGCCTGGTGCCCTCCATCCACAGCAGCCGCTCGCGCTGCTGCTCGGGGGGCAGCGTGGCCAGCAGCTCCTTGCTGGTGGCCAGCCCGGGCGCGCCCTGCTGCGGCAGCGGGGTCAGCTGGCGGCAGAAGGGGCACGGCAGCAGCTCCTCGGCCTGCGCCGCGCTCAGCCGCGCCACGCACTCCAGGCAGAACACGTGCTGGCAGCGCAGCAGCTTGGGCGTCTTGAAGGAGTTGTCGTAGCTGGTGAAGCAGATGGAGCACTCCACGGGCGACGGCGGCTTCGGCGAGCAGGGCGAGCCCAGCGGGGAGCGGCCGCGCCGGCCCGGGGACGGCAGCGCCAGGGGGCTCACGGGCGGCGCCTCGGCCGGGGAGCCGGGCTCGGGGGAGCCGGCGGTGCCGGAGCGCCAGAGCTGCGGGAAGCACGCCATGGCCCGCGCCGGCGGCCCCGCCCAGCCTGCAGGGAGCAGCACAAGCCGTCAGATCTTATTTTATTATTTTATTATTCTATTCTAGTATTCTATTCTGTTCTATTCTATTCTATTCTAGTATTCTATTCTATGCTATGCTATGCTACTCTATTCCATTCCATTCCATTCCATTCTATTCTATTCCATTCTATTCCATTCTATTCCATTCTATTCCATTCTATTCCATTCCATTCCATTCTATTCCATTCCATTCTATTCCATTCCATTCTATTCCATTCCATTCTATTCCATTCTATTCCATTCTATTCCATTCTATTCCATTCCATTCCATTCTATTCTACTCCATTCTATTCTATTCCATTCTATTCCATTCCATTCCATTCTATTCCATTCCATTCTATTCCATTCCATTCTATTCCATTCCATTCCATTCCATTCTATTCCATTCCATTCTATTCCATTCCATTCCATTCTATTCCATTCCATTCTATTCCATTCCATTCCATTCTATTCACCAGCCCCAGGGCAGCGGCAGAACCCCCACAGAGCCTGCAGGGGAACAGCAAAAGTGGTTATATTTTATTACTTTATTTTATTTTATTTTATTATTCTATTCTATTCTATTCTATTTCTATTCCATTCCATTCCATTCCATTTTCTTATTTAAAGTACCATCACCAGCCCGGGCAGGGCAGAGACCCCTAGAGCCTGCAAGGGAACAGCAGAAGCAGTTTTATTAATTCATTCTATTATTTTATTTTACTATTCTATTTATTATTCTATTCTATTCTATTCTTTAAAGTACCATCACCAGCCCTGGGGCAGGGCAGAGACCCCACAGAGTCTGCAGGGAACAGCAGAAGCAGTTATATTTTATTATTTTATTATTTTATTATTTTATTATTTTATTTTACTATTCTATTCTATTCTATTCTATTCTATTCTATTCTATTCTATTCTATTCTATTCTATTCTATTCTATTCTATTCTATTCTATTCTATTCTTTTATTTTATTTAAAGTACCACCACCAGACCGGGGCAGGGGCCCCACAGAGCCTGCAGGGGAACAGCAGAAGTGCTTTTATTTTATTATTTTAATTTTTTTATTATTTTATTTTATTATTCTATTTATTATTCTATTTATTATCTATTCTATTGTTTTATTTAAAGTACCATCACCAGCCCCAGGGCAGGGCCAGAGCCCCCATAGAGTCTGCAGGGAACAGCAGAACCGGTTATAATTTATTATTTTATTATTTTATTTAACTATTCTATTCTATTCTATTCTATTCTATTCTATTCTATTCTATTCTATTCTATTCTATTCTATTCTATTCTATTCTTTTATTTAAAGTACCATCACCAGCGCAGGGCCAGGGACCCCGCAGAGCCTGCAGGAGAACAGCAGAAGTGCTTTTATTTTATTATTTTAATTTTTTTATTATTTTATTTTATTATTCCATTTATTATTCTATTTATTATTTTATTTATTACCTATTCTATTATTTTATTTAAAGTACCATCACCAGCCCCGGGGCAGGGGCAGAGCCCCCACAGAGCCTGCAGGGGAACAGCAGAAGTGATTTTTTTAATTCATTTTATTATTTTATTTTATTATTTATTATTTTATTTATTATTCTATTTATTATTCTATTCTATTATTTTATTATTTATTCTGTTCTTTTATTTTAAGCACCACCACCAGCCCCTGGGGAGGAGCTGGGCCCTGGGAGACTCTGCAAGAGAAGAGGAACATAAAATTGATTTTATGTTATTATTTTATTATTTTGTTTTATTATTTTATCATTTTATTATTTTATCATTTTATTTTACTATTCTATTCTATTTTTTATTATTTATTCTATTATTTTATTTTAGACATCATCACTCAGCCCCTGGGGAGGAGCAGAGCCCAGGGACACTCTGGAAGAGAAGAGCACAGAATTTATTTTATTTTATTTTATTTTTATCCTGTTTTATTCTATTTTATTTCCTTTTATTTTATTTAATTCTACATTATTTCATTTTATCCTGTTTTATTCTATTTCCTTTTATTTTTTATTTTTAACACCCTCAGCTCCTGTGCCTTCATCCCTCTCAAAATCACCCAAAATTCAAATTATTTTAGCTCCACCTGCATTTAAATCCCAAATTCCAGCTCCTGTCCTTCATCCCTCCTAGAATCATCCAAAATTCAAATTATTTTAGCAAAATCTGCCTCCAGATCCCAAATTCCAGCTCTCCATCCCTCTCAAAATCACCCAAAATTCAAATTATTTTCCCAACACCTGCATCCAAATCCTGAATTTCATCCCTGTCCCTTCACCCCTGAAAATCTCTCCAATTTTATTCTCTGAATTTTGCCCAAATTCTATTTTCAGGCAGCCCCAAAAAGAGAGAAAAACCCCAAAAAGCTGGAATTGCAAAATTGGGAGCCACACCCCAAAAATTCCTCCGTTTTTTGGGGGAGGTGTCAGAAAATTAAAAAAATTAAAATTCAAATAAAAATAAAAAATCACAAGGTTGGACCTACCTCGGGTGCTGCTCCCAGCTGGGAGGAGAGCAGAAGATTCCATGAGGGAATCTCAAAATTCTGGGATTTTGGAGCTTGAGCCTAAGAGACAGACAAGATTTTTCAGTGGGGGAGGAAAAAAAAAGAGAAATATTTTTATTTTTGGGGTGGGGGATGTGATCCCATCAGGCTGAGGGGCTGGAATTGCAAAAAAATCCATTTAAAAGGGAGAAAATTCGGATTTTTCTCTGTTAAAAAAGGTGGAATTCTCATTCTGGGGTTGGAATTTTGGAAGAATTCATAAGGGAAAAAAGGAAATTCCGATTTTTCCCTATTAAAACTATTGGAATTCTCATTTTGGGGTTGGAATTTTGGTAAAACCCATAAGGAAAAAAAGGAAATTCAGATTTTTCCCTATTAAAAAGGTGGAATTCTCATTTTGGGGGCTGAAATTCCCAAAAATTCATAAGGAAGTGAGGAAATTCCGATTTTTCCCTGTTAAAAAGGTGGAATTCTCATTTTGGGGTTGGAATTTTGGAAAAAACCCATCAGGAAGGGAGGAAATTCAGATTTTTTCCTGTTATAAAAGTTGGAATTTTTATTTTGGGGTTCTTGGGGTCACCTATAGGAGCTGAAATTCCAAAAAAAATCCATAAAGGAGGGAGAAAATTCCGATTTTTCCCTATTAAAATTATTGGAATTCTCATTTTGGGGTTGGAATTTTGGAAAAAATCCATCAGGAAGGGAGGAAATTCAGATTTTTCCCTATTAAAAATTATTGGAATTCTCATTTGGGGGTTGGAATTTTGGAAAAATCCATAAGGAAAAAAAGGATGTTCTGATTTTTCCCTATTAAAAAAGGTGGAATTCTCATTTTGGGGGGCTGGAATTTTGGAAAAAAACCATCAGGAAAAAAAGGAAATTCCGATTTTTTCCTGAAATTCTCATTTTGGGGCTGGAATTTTGGTAAAGCCCATCAGGAATGGAGGAAATTCCCATTTTTCCCAGTGGAACCAGTGAATTCTCATTTTGGGGCTGGAATTTTGTAAAAACCCATCAGGAAGGGAGGAAATTTCGATTTTTCCCTATTAAAAAGTTGGAATTTTTATTTTAGGGTTCTTGGGGTCACCTATAGGAGCTGAAATTCCAAAAATCCATAAAGGAGGGAGAAAATTCTGATTTTTCCTATTAAAATTATTGGAATTCTCATTTGGGTTGGAATTTGGAAAAATCCATAAAGAAAAAAGGATGTTCTGATTTTCCCCATTAAAAAGGTGGGATTCTCATTTTGGGGGCTGGAATTTTGGAAAAAATCCACCAGGGAAGGGAGAAAATTCAGATTTTTTCCTGTTAAAATTGGTGGAATTCTCATTTTGGGGGTTGGAATTTTGGAAAAAATCCATCAGGAAAAAAAGGAAATTCCGATTTTTTCCTGAAATTCTCATTTTGGGGCTGGAATTTTGGAAAAACCCGTCAGGAATGGAGGAAATTCCCATTTTTCCCAGTGGAACCAGTGGAATTCTCATTTTGGGGCTGGAATTTTGGAAAAAATCCATCAGGAAGGGAGGAAATTTCGATTTTTCCCTATTAAAAAAGTTGGAATTTTTATTTTAGGGTTCTTGGGGTCACCTATAGGAGCTGAAATTCCAAAAAAAATCCATAAAGGAGGGAGAAAATTCCGATTTTTCCCTGTTAAAATTATCGGAATTCTCATTTTGGGGCTGGAACCATGGAAAAATCCATCAGGAAAAAAAGGAAATTTCGATTTTTTCTTGTTAAAAAAGGTGGAATTCTCATTTTGGGGCTGGAATTTTGGAAAAACCCATCAGGAAAGGAGGAAATTCCCATTTTCCCATTTTCTCAGTGGAATTCTCGCTCGCTGCCTCAGTGAGCGGAGCTGGAGAATTCCGGAATTCCGGAATTTTTCCGCTTTGTTTTCCCGTGGGAAAATCTGGATCTGAGGCGGCGCCAGGGCTGGGACTGCCCGAGCCCAAATCCCAAAATTTGGGATAAAAATCACTCCTGGGTCTTTATTCTGCTGGGAATCGCCCAAAATTTGGGGTTTTTGGGAACACCTGCATCCAGATCCCAAATTCCAGCTCTTCATCATTCTCTAAATCACCCAAAATTCAAATTATTTTAGCAGCATCTACATCCAGACCCAGATTTTTGTTCTTCATCCTCCTCAAAATCATCCAAAATTCAAATTATTTTAGATAACATCTGCATGCAGATGCAAATTTCAGCTCTTCATCTATCTCAGAATCACCCAAAATTCAAATTATTTTACCAACACCTGCATCCAGACCGAAATTCCAGCTCTAATCACCCAAAATTTGGATTATTTTAGATAACACCTGCATCCAGCCCCAAATTCCAGCTCTTCACCCCTCTCAAAATCACCCAAAATTTGGATTATTTTAGATAACACCTGCATCCAGACCCCAAATTGCAACTCCTGTCCCTTCATCCATCTCTGAATCACCCAAAATTCAAATTATTTTAGCAAATCTGCATCCAGCCCCAATTCCAGCTCTTTATCCCTCTCAAGAATCACCCAAAATTCAAATTATTTTCCCAACACCTGCATCCAGACCCGTAAAATTCCAACTCCTGTCCCTTCATCCTTCTCTAAATCACCCAAAATAGAAATTATTTTGAGGAACATCTGCATCCAGACCCAAATTTCAGTTTTTCATCTCTCCCAAAATCACCCAAATTTAAAGTTATTTTAGGAACATCTGCATCCAGATCCCAACCAGCTCTAATCACCCAAAATTCAAATTATTTTAGCAACATCTACATCCAGACCCAGATTTTTTGTTCTTCATCCTTCTCAGAATCACCCAAAATTCAGATTATTTTAGGAACACCTGCATCCAGACCCAAATTCTTGGCTCTTCATCCCTCAAAATCATCCAAAATTCAAATTATTTTCCCAACTCCTGCATCCAAACATAAATTCCAGTTCTTCATCCTCTCCAAATTCCCAAAATTCAGATTATTTTCCCAACTCCTGCATCCAGACCCAAATTTTTGTTCTTCATCCCTCTCAAAATTACCCAAATTTAAAATTATTTTAGGAACACCTGCATCCAGACATAAATTCCAACTCTTCATCCCCTCAAAATTCCTAAAATTCAGATTATTTTCCAACTCCTGCATCCAGCCCCAAATTCTTGTTCTTCATCCCTCTCAAAATTCCCAAAATTCAAATTATTTTAGATAACATCTGCATCCAGACCCAATTCCAGCTCTTTATCCCCTCAAAATAATCCAAAATTCAAATTATTTTCCCACCACCTGCATCCAGACCCAAATTCCAACTCCTGTCCTTCATCCTTCTCTAAATCACCCAAAATACAAATTATTTTAGATAACACCTGCATCCAGACCCTAATTTTTGTTCCTCATCCCCTCAAAATCATCCAAAATTCAAATTATTTTCCCAACTCCTGCATCCAGACCCAAATTCCACTTCTTCATCCCTCTCAAAATCACCCAAAATTTGGATTATTTTAGATAACTCCTGCATCCAGCCCCAAATTTTCAGTTTTCATCCCTCTCAAAATCCCCAAAATTCGATTATTTAGGAACACCTGCATCCAAACATAAATTCCAGTTCTTCATCCCCTCAAAATCATCCAAAATTCAGATTATTTTACCAACACCTGCATCCAGCCCCAAAATTCCAACTCCTGTCCCTTCATCCTTCTCTAAATCACCCAAAATTCAAATTATTTTAGATAACATCTGCATGCAGACCCTAATTTTGTTCCTCATCCCCAAAATCATCCAAAATTCAAATTATTTTCCCAACACCTGCATCCAAACATAAATTCCAGTTCTTCATCCCTCTCCAAATTCTCAAAATTCAGATTATTTTCCCAACTCCTGCATCCAGACCCAAATTTTTTGTTCTTCATCCTCTCAAAATTCCCAAAATTCAAATTATTTTAGATAACATCTGCATCCAGACCCAATTCCAGCTCTTCATCCCCTCAAAATAATCCAAAATTCAAATTATTTTCCCACCACCTGCATCCAGACCCAAATTTTGTTCTTCATCCCTCTCAGAATCACCCAAAATTCAGATTATTTTAGGAACACCTGCATCCAGACCCAAATTCCAACTCCTGTCCCTTCATCCCCCTCAAAATTCCCAAAATTCAAATTATTTAGATAACATCTGCATCCAGACCCTAATTTTGTTCCTCATCCCCTCAAAATCATCCAAAATTCAAATTATTTTCCCACCACCTGCATCCAGACCCAAATTCCAGCTCTTCATCCCTCTCAGAATCACCCAAAATTCAGATTATTTTCCCAACACCTGCATCCAGACCCAAATTCCACTTCTTCATCCTCTCAAAATCACCCAAAATTTGGATTATTTTAGATAACATCTGCATCCAGACCCAATTCCAGCTCTTCATCCATCTCAGAATCACCCAAAATTCAAATTATTTTCCCCACCACCTGCATCCAGACCCAAATTTTGTTCTTCATCCCCTGAAAATCACCAAAAATTAAAATTATTTCCCAACTCCTGCATCCAGCCCAAATTCCAGCTCTTCATCCTCTCAAAATCATCCAAAATTCAGATTATTTCCCAATTCCTGCATCCAGCCCCAAATTCCAGTGTTCATCCCTCCCAGAACCCCCCAAAATTCGGATTATTTCTGTCTCCGCCCGTTCCCGCCGCGGGCACTCCCCGCCCCCATCCCCGGGAGATTTTTTGCTGCTGACTCAGCGCTGGATCTTCCCCGCCCGGAGATTTTCAGCGCTCAGGAACTTCCTGCAATTACCTCGCACCCTCCCCGTCCTCAGCCGTAAACTGAATTTTAAATCGGCATTTCCACAAGGAAAAAAAAGAATTCCTTATTTAATTATTCATTATTTCATTATTTAATCCCTTCAGAATTTCTCTTTTTAAAATATAGATTTAAATATAGATTTAAATATAGATTTAAATATAGATTTTTTTTTCCTCCTGGGTTTAATTTTTGTGCATTTGCAGCGAGTTTTAATGGTTTTTAATCTATTATTTTTATTATTATTATTACTATTATTGCTAATATTACTATTATTAATTACTATTATTATTCTTATTTCCTGGTCACAAGAATTCCATTATTTAAGATTTTTTAACCCGTTTAAAAAATATTATTATTTATTATTACTTTTATTATTATTTTATTATTATTATTTTACTATTATTATTATTATTTCCTGGTCACAGGAAATCCAAACTATTATTATTATTATTATTATTATTATTATTATTATTATTATTGCAGGGTTTTTTCCCTCCTATTTTTATATTTTGTGCCGTTTCCAGCAAGTTTTAATGGTTTTTAATCCATTATTATCATTATTATTATAATTTTAATTTTTTATTTTTATTTTTTTTATTTTTTTTTCTGGTCACAGCTAAATTACAAATCCAGACTGGCAGAGAAATGAGGAAAACCTGAGGGAGTTTTTCCTTTTTCTCTTCTTTATTATTATTTTTTTTTACTAAAATCACATCCTGCTCATCCTCGGCATTTAAACTGAATTTTAAATCCTGTCCCAGTTCCAACAATTCCTGTTCCAGTGATCCCATTGCAACAATCCCAGTTCCAGTGATCCCAGTCCCAGTGATCCCAGTTTGAACAATCCTCAGTCCCAGCAATCCCAGTTCAACCCTGTTCCAACAATCCCAGCTTTAATTATCCCTATTCCAGTGCTCCCAGTTCCAACAAGTCCTATCCCAGTGATTCCCAGTTCCAACAATCCCAGTTCCAACAATTCCTATCCCAGTGATTCCCAGTTCCAAGAATCCCAGTTCCAGTGATCCCAGTTCCAACAAGTCCTATCCCAGTGATTCCCAGTTCCAACAATCCCAGTTTCAACAATTCCAGTCCCCACAATTCCTGTTCCAACAATCCCAGTTCAAATTATCCCTATTCCAGCAATCCCAGTTCCAACAATTCCAGTTCAAATTATCCTTATTCCAGCGACCCCAGTTCCAGTGATCCCAGTTCCAACAATTCCTCCTCCACTGATCCCAGCTCCAGTGATTCCTATTCCAGTGATCCCAGTTCCAACAATCCCAGTTCCAACAATTCCTGTCCCAATTATCTCAGTTCCAACAATTCCAGTTCCAAAAATCCCTATCCCAGTTCCAACAATCCCAGTTCCCCTATCCCAGTTCCAACTATACCAGTTCCAGTGATCACAGTTCCAGTTCCAGTGATCCCAGTTCCAACAATCCCAGTTCCAGCAATTCCTGTCCCAATGATCCCAATTCCAACAATTCCAGTTCCAAAATCCTATCCCAGTTTCCCATCCCAGTTCCCCATCCCAGCTCCAACAATCCCAGTTCCAACAATCCTTGCCCAAATGATCCCAGTTCCAACAATTCCCGTCCCAACAATCCCCATCCCAGTTCCCCCACTCCCAGTTCCCCCACTCCCAGTTCCAACAATTCCTGTCCAAATGATCCCAGTTCCAACAATCCCAGTTCCAACAATCCCAGTCCCAGTTCCCCATCCCGGTTCCCCATCCCGGTTCCCCATCCCGGTTCCAACAACCCCAGTTCCAGCAATTCTTGTCCAAATGATCCCAGTTCCAACAATTCCAGTCCCAACAATCCCAATCCCAGTTCCCCACTCACAGTTCCAGCAATCCCAGTTCCAGCAATCCCAGTTCCAGCAATCCCAGTTCCAGCAATCCCAGTTCCAGCAATTCTTGTCCAAATGATCCCAGTTCCAACAATTCCAGTTCCCAAAATCCCCAATCCCAGCTCCCCAATCCCAGTTCCCAGTCCCAGTCCCAACAGTCCCAGTTCCAACAGTCCCAGTTCCCAACAGTCCCAGTCCCAACAGTCCCCAGTCCCAGTTCCCCATCCCAGTTCCCACATCCCAGTCCCAACAATTCCAGTCCCAGTTCCCCCATCCCAGTTCCAACAATCCCCATCCCAGTTCCCCTATCCCAGTCCCAACAATCCCAGTTTCCCTATCCCAGTTCCCCATCCCAGTTCCCCCATCCCAGTTTCCCAATCCCAGTTCCAGCAATTCTTGTTCAAATGATCCCAGTTCCAACAATCCCAGTTCCAACAATCCCTATCCCAGTTCCTCATCCCAGTTCCTCACTCACAGTTCCCCAATACCAGTTGCCCAATCCCAGTTCCAACAATTCCAGTTCCCCCCATCCGAGTTCCAACAATTCCAGTCCCAACAATCCCCATCCCAGTCCCGCGCTCCCATTTTAACCCTTTCCTCACCTGCTCAGGGGCCGTCACCAGCCGCAGACCATGTCCTGCTCGCTGCGTTCCCAGCCCGGCTGCGGGAGTTCGGGATTTGGGAGCGAGGCGGGAGAGCGGAAGCGGCGGCACAGCCGGGCTGCGCTTTATACCGAGCGGGGCGGGAGGCGGGAGCGGCGGCGGCACAGCCGGGCTGCGCTTTATACCGAGCTGCGCTTTATGCCGAGCGCGGCGGTCCTCCTGCGGCCCGGCCCGGCCTGCCCGCTGCGCTTTATACCGAGCTGCGCGTTATACCGAGCTGCGCGTTATACCGAGCTGCGCTTTATACCGAGCGCGCGGCTCCTCGTGCGGCCCGGCCTGGCCTGCGCTGCGCGTTATACCGAGCTGCGCTTTATGCCGAGCTGCGCGTTATGCCGAGCTGCGCGTTATGCCGAGCGCGGCTCTCCGGCCCGGCCCGGTCCGCTGCGCGTTATACCGAGCTGCGCTTTATGCCGAGCTGCGCGTTATACCGAGCTGCGCGTTATGCCGAGCGCGGCTCCCCGGCCTGGCCCGGCTCGCTGCGCGTTATACCGAGCTGCGCGTTATGCCGAGCTGCGCTTTATGCCAAGCGCGGCTCCCCGCTCGGCCCGGCCGCTGCGCTTTATACCGGGCTGCGCTTTATACCGAGCTGCGCTTTATACCGAGCTGCGCGTTATGCCGAGCTGCGCGTTATGCCGAGCTGCGCTTTATGCCGAGCTGCGCTTTATACCGAGCGCGGCTCCCGGCCTGGCCTGGCCTGCTGCGCGTTATACCGAGCTGCGCTTTATACCGAGCTGCGCGTTATACCGAGCTGCGCTTTATGCCGAGCGCGGCTCCCCGGCCTGGCCTGGCCGCTGCGCTTTATACCGAGCTGCGCTTTATACCGAGCTGCGCGTTATGCCGAGCTGCGCGTTATACCGAGCGCGGCTCCCCGGCCCGGCCTGCTGCGCGTTATACCGAGCTGCGCGTTATGCCGAGCTGCGCGTTATACCGAGCGCGGCTCCCGGCCCGGCCCGGCCGCTGCGCTGAGTCACGGCGGCGCCACCGGCCGGAATGCGGCGCGGCCTTGGCGCCAAGCGCGCTGCCAGCGAGGAGCCCGGCCCGCAGCTTCGTGTTTGTATTTTTATGGTTTTAGATTAGTTTTTTATAGTTTTGTAGTTTCAAGAATTCAGCCTTCTTTTCCAGCATGGGAAACTCGGGGGTTTTTTGGTTTTTTGTTTTTTGTTTTTTTTTAATTTTTATATTTTCCAGAATTGAGCCCTCTTTTCCACCGTGGGAAACTCAGGTTTTTGGTTTTTTTTCCTTAATATTTTTATTTTTTAATTTTTTTTAATATTTTCCAGAACTGAGCCCTCTTTTCCTGCCTGGGAAACTCGGTATTTTATATTTTTATACATTTTAAAAATATTTTTATATTTTCAAGAATTGAGCCCTCTTTTCCACCCTGGGAAACTCAGGGGATTTATATTTTTTTATTATTATTATTTTTAAAAATATTTTATATTTTCCAGAATTGAGCCCTCTCTTTCCACCCTGGGAAACTCAGGGATTTTTTTTCCTTAATATTTTTATTTTTAATTTTTTTTAATATTTTCCAGAATTGAGCCCTCTTTTCCAGCCTGGGAAACTGCAGGGTTTTTGTTTTTGGTTTTTATTTCCAGAATTGAGCCCCTCTTTCCAGCCTGGGAAACTCGGGGATTTATATTTTTATATTTTTGTATTTTTGTATTTTTATATTTTCCAGAACTGATCCCTCTTTTCCAGCCTGGGAAACCTGGGTTTTTATATTTTTATTTTTTAATATGTTCCAGAATTTATCCCTCTTTTCCAGCACGGAAACTCTGGGATTTTTCTTTTTTTTTAATATTATTTTTATATTATTTTTATATTTTCCAGAATTGAGCCCTCTTTTCCAGCCTGGGAAACTGGGATTTATTTTTAATATTTTTATATTTTTATATTTTCCAGAATTGATCCAGCCTGGGAAATTCTGTTTTCAGGGGTTTTCCATCAATTTCCAGAATTGATCCCTCTTTTCCAGGCTGGGAAATTCTGATATTTCAGATATTTCCAGGATATTTCCAGCCGTGTTTTTCCCTGGATATTTATTTCCAGCATGTTTTCCCTGGATACTTATTTTCAGGGTTGGTTGGGTTGTTTTTTGGGGTTTTTGGGTTTTGCGGTTTTTCAGTGTTTTTGCTTTTGGGGTTTTTGTTTGTTTGTTTGGGTTTTTTTATTTGCTTGTTTTGTTTTGGTTTTTGTTTGGTTTTTGGGGGTTTTTGGGGGTTTTTTTGTTTTTTTCTACCTGGATATTTCCAGCGTTTTTTTCCCTAGATATTTATTTCCAGCATGTTTTCCCTGGATACTTATTTTCAGGATTTTTTTTTTTTGGGGGAGGGATTTTTTTTTCCCTGGATATTTCAAGCAGTTTTTTCCCTGGATATTTATCTCCAGCATTTTTTCACTGGATATTTCCAGCAGTTTTTCCCTGGATACTTATTTTCAGGGTTGGTTGGGTTGGTTTTTTGTAGTTGTTTTGCTTTCTTTTGGTTTTTTGGGGGTTTTTGTGGTTTTGTTTGTTTGTTTGTTTGTTGTTTTTTGTTGTCTTTTTTTTTTTCTTTTTGCTTGTTTTGTTTGGTTTTGGTTTTGGTTTTTTGTTTGTCTTTTTCGGTGGTTTTTTTTTTGTTGTATTATTTTTTTGTTTTTGGTTTGGTTTGGTTTGGTTTTCGGTTTTGTTCTGGTTTTTTTGGTTTTTGTTTTTTACCTGGATATTTCCAGCCTGTTTCCCTGCATTCTGTGCAGCAGCGATGCAACAACCACTGAAAAATAAACAACCAAGAAGAAACACGAAGTCTGTGACCAATTAACACGATCACTTGACGCTTTTTAATTAACAATAACCATCGGAATTCCCAGTTTTCCCGGGCAGGAGCTCCCGCAGCATCTTCATCGTCCTGTGACCGGGGCTCCAGTTCCGCCGGGATGAGTCACTTCTCCCGGAGGGATTTGGAATGGTTTGGGAATGAGTTTGGGGATGACGTCATAGCGCGGGAATGGCTCCGGGCCCTCCCCTGCTCTGCCGGCACAATTCCTGCGTGCCCGCGATCCGTGGGATCCACAGAGCTCCAAGGATTCCTCACTCCTGCTTTTCCTGCTGTGGATCCGTGGAATTCCTTATTTCCACTTTTCCAGGTGTGGCTCCATGGAAATTCCTCATTCCTCTATTTCCAGCATCCATGGGAATCCTGACATCCCAAGAAATTCCTCATTCTTCCTTTTCCTGGTGTGGATCCGTGGAATTCCTCATTCCTCCCTTTCCAGGATCCATGGGAATTCCTCAATCCTGATTTTCTCTGCTGTGGATCCATGGGAATTCCTCATTCCTCCTTTTCCAGCCCTGGATCCAAGGGAATTCCTCATTTCCCCTTTTCCTGCTGTGAATCCATAGGAATTCCTCATTCCTGCTTTTCCAGGATCAATAGGAATTCCTCATTCCTGCTTTTCCAGGATCCATGGGAATCCTCAGAGCCCAAAATTCCCCATTCCTCCTTGTCCTGGTTTGGATCCATGGGAATTCCTCATTCCTCCTTTTCCAGCATCCATGGAATTCTGACATCCCAAGAAATTCCTCATTCTTCCTTTTCCTGGTGTGGATCCGTGGGAATTCCTCATTTCCTTTTCCAGGATCCATGGGAATTCCTCACTCCTCCTTTTCCAGGATCCATGGGAATTCCTCAATCCTGATTTTCCTGCTGTGGATCCATGGGAATTCCTCATTCCTCCTTTCCAGCCCTGGATCCAAGGGAATTCCTCATTTCCCTTTTCCTGCTGTGGATACATAGGAATTCCTCATTCCTGCTTTTCCAGGATCCATAGGAATCCTCAGAGCTCCAAAATTCCCCATTCCTCCTTTTCCTGGTGTGGATCCATGGAATTCCTCATTCCTCCTTTTCCTGGTGTGGATCCATGAGAATTCCTCATTCCTCCTTTTCCAGGATCCATGGAATTCCTCATTCCTCCTTTTCCTGGTGTGGATCCATGAGAATTCCTCATTTCTCCTTTTCCAGCCCTGGATCCATGGAATTCATTTCCCTCTTTTCCTGGTGTGGATCCATGGGAATTCCTCATTTCCCTTTTCCCAGGATCCATGGAATTCCTCATTCCTGCTTTTCCAGGTGTGGATCCATGGAATTCCTCATTTCTCCTTTTCCAGCATCCATGGGAATCCTGACATCCCAAGAAATTCTTCATTCTTCCTTTTCCAGGTGTGGATCCGTGGAAATTCCTCATTTCTCCTTTCCAGGATCCATGGGAATTCCTTAATCCTGATTTTCCAAGGTGTGGATCCATGGGAATTCCTCATTCCTCCTTTTCCAGCCCTGGATCCATAGGAATTCCTCATTTCCCCTTTCCTGCTGTGGATCCATGGAATTCCTCACTCCTGCTTTTCCTGGTGTGGATCTATGGGAATTCCTCATTCCTCCTTTTCCAGGATCCACAGGACTCTTGACATCAAGAAATTCCTCATTTCTCCTTTTCCAGGATTTATGGGAATCCTCAGAGCCCAAAGATTCCTCATTCCTTCTTTTCCAGGTGTGGATCCATGGGAATTCCTCATTCCTGCTTTTCCAGGGTCCACAGGAATCCTGACAGCCCAAGAAATTCCTCATTCTTCCTTTTCCTGGTGTGGATCCATGGGAATTCCTCATTTCCCCTTTTCCAGGATCCATGGGAATTCCTCAATCCTGATTTTCCTGCTGTGGATCCATAGGAATTCCTCATTCCTCCTTTTCCAGCCCTGGATCCAAGGAATTCCTCATTCCCCTTTTCCTGCTGTGGATCCATAGGAATTCCTCATTCCTGCTTTTCCAGGATCAATGGGAATTCCTCATTCCTGCTTTCCAGGATCCATGGGAATCCTCAGAGCCCAAAAATTCCTCATTCCTCCTTGTCCTGGTTTTGTGGATCCATGGAATTCCTCATTCCTCCTTTTCCAGCATCCATGGGAATCCTGACATCCCAAGAAATTCCTCGTTCTTCCTTTTCCTGGTGTGGATCCATAGGAATTCCTCATTTCTCCTTTTCCAGGATCCATGGGAATTCCTCACTCCTCCTTTTCCAGGTGTAAATCCGTGGGAATTCCTCGTTCCTCCTTTTCCAGAATCCGTAGGAATTCCTCATTCCTGCTTTTCCAGAATCCATAGGAATTCCTCATTTCACCTTTTCCAGGATCCATGGGAATTCCTCATTCCTCCTTTTTCCTGCTGTGGATCCATGGGAATTCCTCACTCCTGCTTTTCCAGGATCCATGGGAATTCCTCATTCCTCCTTTTCCAGAATCCATAGGAATTCCTCATTTCCCCTTTTCCAGGTGTGGATCCGTGGGAATTCTTCGTTCCTGCTTTTCCAGAATCCATAGGAATTCCTCATTTCTCCTTTCCAGGATCCATAGGAATTCCTCATTCCTGCTTTTCCAGGTGCGGATCCATGAGAATTCCTCATTCCTCCTTTTCCAGGATCCATGGGAATTCCTCACCCCTGCTTTTCCTGCTGTGGATCCATGGGAATTCCTCAGAGGCCAAGCATTCCTCAATCCTCCTTTTCCAGGACCCACAGGAATCTTGACATCAAGAAATTCCTCATTTCTCCTTATCCAGGATTTATGGGAATCCTCACATCCCAAAGATTCCTCATTCCTCCTTTTCCTGGTGTGGATCAATGGAATTCCTCATTCCTCCTTTTCCAGGATCCACAGGAATCCTGACATCAAGAAAATTCCTCACTCGTCCTTTTCCAGGTGTGGATCCATGGAAATTCTCATTTCTCCTTTCCAGGATCCATGGAATTCCTTAATCCTGATTTTTTCCAGGTGTGGATCCATGGGAATTCCTCATTCCTCCTTTCCAGGATCCATGGGAATTCCTCACTCCTGCTTTTCCTGGTGTGGATCTATGGAATTCCTCATTCCTCCTTTTCCAGGACTCCATGGGAATTCCTCATTCCTCTATTTCCAGCATCCATGGGAATTCTGACATCCCAAGAAATTCCTCATTCCTCCTTTTCCTGGTGTGGATCCATGGGAATTCCTCATTCCTCCTTTCCTGGTGTGGATCAATGGGAATTCCTCATTCCTCCTTTTCCTGGTGTGGATCAATGGGAATTCCTCATTCCTCCTTTTCCAGGTGTGGCTCCATGGGAATTCCTCATTCCTCCTTTTCCTGGTGTGGATCCATGGGAATTCATTTCCCCTTTTCCTGGTGTGGATCCATGAGAATTCCTCATTCCTCCTTTTCCAGGATCCACAGGACTCTTGACATCAAGAAATTCCTCATTTTTCCTTTTCCAGGATTTATGGGAATCCTCAGAGCCCAAAGATTCCTCATTCCTCCTTTTCCTGGTATGGATCCATGGGAATTCCTCATTTCTCCTTTTCCAGCATCCATGGGAATCCTGACATCCCAAGAAATTCCTCATTCTTCCTTTTCCAGGTGTGAATCCATGGGAATTCCTCACTCCTCCTTTTCCAGCCCTAGATCCATGGGAATTCCTCATTCCTCCTTTTCCAGGATCCATGGGAATTCTGGCATTCCCAAAGATTCTTCCTTCCTGCTTTTCCAGCCCTGGATCCATGGGAATTCTGACATCCCAAGGATTCCTTATTCCTCCTTTTCCTGGTGTGGATCCATGGGAATCCTGACAGGCCAAATATTCCTCATTCCTGCTTTTCCAGGATCCACGGGAATCCTCATATCCCAAGGATTTCTCTTCCTTCCTTTTCCAGGATCCACAGGAATCCCCAGAGCTCAGAAGATTCCTCATTTCTCCTTTTCCAGGATCCATGAGAATCTTGACATCAAGAAATTCCTCATTCTTCCTTTTCCTGGTGTGGATCCATGGGAATTCCTCATTCCTCCTTTTCCAGGATCCATGGGAATTCTGACAGCAAGAAATTCCTCATTTTTCCTTTTCCAGGTGTGGATCCATGAGAATTCCTCATTCCTCCTTTTCCAGGATCCACAGGAATCCTGACATCAAGAAATTCCTCACTCTTCCTTTTCCTGGTGTGGATCCATGGGAATTCCACATTTTTCTTTTTCCACGATCCATGGGAATCCTGAGAGCCAAACTATATAAAAAGACATTTTAAGAGGAAATAAACCACATTAAAAGTAGATTTTGGGGTGGGGAAATAAACCACGGAAAAAGGAGATTTTGGGGGGGAAATAAACCACATGAAATGAGATTTTTAGGGGAAATAAACCACAAAAAGGAGATATTTAGGGGAAATAAACCTCATTAAAAGTAGATTTAGTGTGGGGGGGAGGAAGTAAACCACAGAAGAAGGAGATTTTTAGGGGAAATAAATTATTGGGTGGGAGGGGATCTTCAATCCCAGCCTTCCCATGGGCAGGGACACCTCCCACTGTCCCAGGCACTCCAGTGATCCAGGGGCTGCCACATCTGGCCCAGCTGTTCCCGAATTTTCCAGAATTCCCATCTGGCCCAGCTGTTCCCGACTTTTTTCGCGAATTCCCAGAATTTTGGAGGCCTCGACTCCGCCGCCTCCTCCCTCCCGCCGCGTCAGCGTTGCCAGGCAACGCCTAAAATGGCGGCGCGAGCGCGGGGCACGCCGGGAGTTGTAGTACGGGCATCCCACCGCCCCCGCGGCGCGCCGGCAGCGCGGGACTCGTTTTCCCAGCAAGCACCGCGGCGCCGCGCCGAACGGCCGAGATAACGCATTCACCTGCGGGGAACGGGGTGCGGGTGGGGCGAGCCGCGGGTGCTGTTGGGATTTGTAGTTCTCGGCGGAGCGGCCGCTCGGCGAAACGGCGCGGCGGGCGGCGGCCGCGGGACTACAACTCCCAGGGTGCCGCGGGGCGCAGCGGGCAGGGCGGCGGTGGAGGGCGGGGGGTACGAACGGGAACCTCGGCGGTGCCCGGGGGATGCTGAGGGGAGCCCTGAGGTGAGGAGGAAGAGGAGGAGGAGGAAGAGGGAGGAGGAACGGGCGGCGACCCCCGGGGCGAGCGGCGAGCGCTGGGTGGGGCCCATTGTTCGCGGAGAGCCGGGGGGCAGCGGTTCCTCATGGAGTCACCGAATTTTCCAGGGAAATTTCCAGGGGGGTCGGAGAGGATTTAATTTTAGAATTTTAAATCCCCCCTTCTTCCTCCTCCTAGCCCAGCTGGTTGTGCTGCGTTTGGAAAATAATCTTGTTTTCTTTTCCCACCCCCACCCTGAAACTTTGGGTGCGTTATTTCCTAATCGTTCAACTCGGTTTAAGATAATTTTTTTTTTTGCCAATCTGAGATTCTTGGGGTCGTGGGTATTTGGTGTTATTGTTTGGGTGGGTTTTGCTGGCTAAGCTTCCCCCAAGTGCAGATCCCAATAATGCGGGTTTGGTGCATCATTTTGGGCTGAAAAAACCCCAAACTGGCCATGGAAACATTGGGATTGTTGAGCCTGGGAGCTACAGGGAAGATGGAAAGAGAATATTGAAAATATTTAATTTTATATTTATATTTATTGAATATTTTATATTTAATTAATAAGTATTCCCTCCCTGTGAGGTGGAAATCCCTTCCCAGGAATGTCCAAGGCCAGGCTGGGACAGTACAAGATGTCACTTTAAATGACATTTAAATACCTTTAAAATTTACCCTTGAAAATTAAAATGACCCTTGAGATCCCTTCCAACTCCATCCCCAAATGTAGATCCCAATAATACGAGTTTGGTGCATCATTTTGGGCTGAAAAAACCCCAAACTGGCCATGGAAACATTGGGATTGTTGAGCCTGGGAGCTACAGGGAAGATGGAAAGGAATATTGGAAATATTTAATTTTATATTTATATTTATTGAATATTTTATATTTAATTAATAAGTATTCCCTCCCTGTGAGGTGGAAATCCCTTCCCTGGAATGTCCAATTTCAGGCTGGGACAGTACAAGATGTCACTTTAAATGACATTTAAATACCTTTAAAATTTACCCTTGAAAATTAAAATGACCCTTGAGATCCCTTCCAACTCCATCCCCAAATGCAGATCCCAATAATACGAGTTTGGTGCATCATTTTGGGCTGAAAAACCCCAAATTGGCCATGGAAACATTTGCATTGTTGAACCTGGAGAAGAGAAACTTTGGGATCTACAGGGAGTATTTCCAAAGGCTTGGAAATATTTAATTTTATATTTATATTTTATATTTAATTAATAAGAAATCCCATCCCTGGAACATCCAATTTCAGGCTGGGACAGTACAAGGTGTCCCTTTAAATGGCATTTAAATACCTTTAAAATTTACCTTTGAAAATTAAAATTTCCCCATCCCCAAAGCACTTTTCCCTGTGGAATATTCATTTCTCCTCCTGATTTTTAATGCTGCAAAGAGCAGAAGGTGTCCCTGCAGTAAATATTCATGAATGTTTGCTCAAGGTGCAGCAAAGCCTGGCTTAAGGTGGCTCTGATTAACCTGAGGTTTTAATTACTCAGCTCTTACAAAAGCCCAGCCGTGCAAGGGCAGGACTGGGGCTCTGCCCAGAGCTGGAAAAACGAGTCCTGCTCCTGCTGGGATTAAAATAAAAAATAAAAAAGGTTTTGTGTGAGGTTTTGTGTGTGTGTGTGCCCAGCAGGTGCAGCGTGGGACAGGCAGGAGCAGCTCAGCACAGGCTCAGGCTGGGAGCTGGGCAGGGGCAGCTGGGAGCCCCAGGGCAGGTGAGTGGCACCTGTGCACCGAGATCATCCCATTCTGCACTTAAATAATCCCATTCTGCAGTTAAATAATCCCATTCTGCACTTAAATAATCCCATTCTGCAGTTAAATACTTCCATTCTGCAGTTAAATAATCCCATTCTGCAGTTAAACACTTCCATTCTGCACTGAAACAATTCCATTCTGCAGTTAAATAATTCCAGTCTGCAGTTAAATAATCCCATTCTGCAGTTAAACAATTCCATTCTGCACTGAAACAATTCCATTCTGGACTCAAATAATTCCATTCTGCACTGAGATACTTCCATTCTGGACTGAAACAATTCCATTTTGCACTGAAACACTTCCATTCTGCACAGAAATAATTCCATTCTGCACTCAAACACTTCCATTCTGCACTGAAACAATTCCATTCTGCACTGAGATACTTCCATTCTGGACTGAAATAATTCCATTCTGCACTGTGATAATCCCATTCAGGACTCAAATAATTCCATTCTGCACTGAAACAATTCCATTCTGCACTTAAATAATTCCATTCTGCACTGAGATAATTCCATTCTGCACTGAAACAATTCCATTCTGCACTGAAACAATTCTTTCTGCACTGAAACAATTCCATTCTGCACTGAGATACTTCCATTCTGCACAGAAATAATTCCATTCTACACTGGAACACTTCCATTCTGCACTGAAACACTTCCATTCTGCACTGAGATAATTCCATTCTGCACAGAAACAATTCCTTTCTGCACTGAAACAATTCCTTTCTGCACTGAGACAATTCCATTCTGCACTGAGATAATTCCATTCTGCACAGAAACAATTCCTTTCTGCACTGAAACAATTCCTTTCTGCACAGAAACAATTCCATTCTGCACTGAGATAATTCCTATCTCCACTGAAACACTTCAATTCTGCACTGAAATAATTCCATTCTGCACTGAAACACTTCCATTCTGCACTGAAACAATTCCATTCTGCACTGAAACACTTCCATTCTGCACTGAGATAATCCCATTCTGCAGTTAAATAATTCCATTCTGCACTGAGATAATTCCTATCTCCACTGAGACACTTCCATTCTGGACTGAAATAATTCCATTCTGCACTGAAACCTTTCCATTCTGATCTCTGTTTTATTTCAGCTCTCAAACCCTTCCATTCTGCTCTCAGTTTCATAATTTCAACATTTAAAACCCTCTGGTTCTGCTGTCAGTTTTATCATTCCAAAGTTTGAAACCCTTCCATTCTTCTCTCAGTTTTATTTCTACACTTAAACATTTCAATTCTGCACTTAAACCCCTCCATTCTCAGTTTCATCAGTTCAACATTTAAAACCCTCTCTGGTTCTGCTCTGTTTTATCATTCCAGCTTTTAAAACCCTTTAATTCCTCTCTCAGTTTTATCATTTCCACATTTGAAACCCCTTCATTCTTCCCTCAATTTTATCATTCCAAATTTAAACCCTCTCTGGTTCTGCTCATTTTTATCATTCCAGCTTTTAAAACCCTTTAATTCTTCTCTCAGTTTTATCACTTCAATGTTTAAAACCCCTTCATTCTTCTTTCAGTTTTATCATTTCAACTTTTCCTCTCAGTTTTATCATTTCAGCTTTTAAAACCCTTTAATTCATCTCTCAGTTTTATCATTTCAACATTTAAAACCTTTTCATTCTTCTTTCAGTTTTATCATTTCAACTTTTCCTCTCAGTTTTATCATTTCCACATTTAAAACCCCTTCATTCTTCCCTCAATTTTATCATTCCAAATTTAAACCCTCTCTGGTTCTGCTCATTTTTATCATTTCAGCTTTTAAAACCTTTTAATTCTTCTCTCAGTTTTATCATTTCCACATTTAAAACCATTTCATTCTGCTCTCAGTTTCAGCATTTCAGCTTTTCTAACCCTCTGGTTCTTCTCTCAGTTTTATTTCAGCTTTTCCAACCCTCTGGTTCTTCTCTCAGTTTTATCACTCCAGATTTTAAAACCTTTTAGTTCTTCTCTTAATTTTATCAATTCCACATTTAAAACCCTTTCATTCCTCTCTCTGTTTTATAATTTCAACTTTTAAAACTCTTTAATTCTTCTCTCAGTTTATCATTTCCACATTTAAAACCTTTTCATTCTGCTCTCAGTTTCATCATTTCAGCTTTTCCAACCCTCTGGTTCTTCTCTCAGTTTTATCATTCCAGCTTTTAAAACCTTTTAATTCTTCTCTCAGTTTTATCATTTCCACATTTAAAACCTTTTCATTCTGATCTCAGTTTCATCATTTCAGCTTTTCCAACCCTCTGGTTCTTCTCTCAGTTTTATCATTCCAGCTTTTAAAACCTTTTAATTCTTCTCTCAGTTTTATCATTTCCACATTTAAAACCTTTTCATTCTGATCTCAGTTTCATCATTTCAGCTTTTCCAACCCTCTGGTTCTTCTCTCAGTTTTATCACTCCAGATTTTAAAACCTTTTAGTTCTTCTCTTAATTTTATCAATTCCACATTTAAAACCCTTTCATTCCTCTCTCAGTTTTATAATTTCAACTTTTAAAACTCTTTAATTCTTCTCTCAGTTTTATCATTTCCACATTTAAAACCCCTTCATTCTTCCCTCAATTTATCATTCCAAATTTAAACCCTCTCTGGTTCTGCTCATTTTTATCATTTCAGCTTTTAAAACCCTTTAATTCTTCTCTGAGTTTTATCATTTCAACGTTTAAAACCTTTTCATTCTTCTTTCAGTTTTATCATTTCAACTTTTCCTCTCAGTTTTATCATTTCAACTTTTAAAACCCTCTAGTTCTGCTCTGTTTCATCATTTCAGCTTTTTAAACCCTTCCATTCTTCTCATAGTTTCATAATTTCAGCTTTTAAAACCCTCTGGTTCTGCTCTCAGTTTTATCATTCCAGCTTTTAAAACCTTTTAATTCTTCTCTCAGTTTTATCATTTCCACATTTAAAACCTTTTCATTCTGCTCTCAGTTTCATCATTTCAACTTTTCTAACCCTCTGGTTCTTCTCTCAGTTTTATTTCAGCTTTTCCAACCCTCTGGTTCTTCTCTCAGTTTTATCATTCCAGCTTTTAAAACCTTTTAGTTCTTCTCTTAATTTTATCAATTCCACATTTGAAACCCCTTCATTCTTCCCTCAATTTTATCATTCCAAATTTAAACCCTCTCTGGTTCTGCTCATTTTTATCATTCCAGCTTTTAAAACCCTTTAATTCTTCTCTCAGTTTTATCACTTCAATGTTTAAAACCCCTTCATTCTTCTTTCAGTTTTATCATTTCAACTTTTCCTCTCAGTTTTATCATTTCAGCTTTTAAAACCCTTTAATTCATCTCTCAGTTTTATCATTTCAACATTTAAAACCTTTTCATTCTTCTTTCAGTTTTATCATTTCAACTTTTCCTCTCAGTTTTATCATTTCCACATTTAAAACCCTTCATTCTTCCCTCAATTTTTATCATTCCAAATTTAAACCCTCTCTGGTTCTGCTCATTTTTATCATTTCAGCTTTTAAAACCTTTTAATTCTTCTCTCAGTTTTATCATTTCCACATTTAAAACCATTTCATTCTGCTCTCAGTTTCAGCATTTCAGCTTTTCTAACCCTCTGGTTCTTCTCTCAGTTTTATTTCAGCTTTTCCAACCCTCTGGTTCTTCTCTCAGTTTTATCACTCCAGATTTTAAAACCTTTTAGTTCTTCTCTTAATTTTATCAATTCCACATTTAAAACCCTTTCATTCCTCTCTCTGTTTTATAATTTCAACTTTTAAAACTCTTTAATTCTTCTCTCAGTTTTATCATTTCCACATTTAAAACCTTTTCATTCTGCTCTCAGTTTCATCATTTCAGCTTTTCCAACCCTCTGGTTCTTCTCTCAGTTTTATCATTCCAGCTTTTAAAACCTTTTAATTCTTCTCTCAGTTTTATCATTTCCACATTTAAAACCTTTTCATTCTGATCTCAGTTTCATCATTTCAGCTTTTCCAACCCTCTGGTTCTTCTCTCAGTTTTATCATTCCAGCTTTTAAAACCTTTTAATTCTTCTCTCAGTTTTATCATTTCCACATTTAAAACCTTTTCATTCTGATCTCAGTTTCATCATTTCAGCTTTTCCAACCCTCTGGTTCTTCTCTCAGTTTTATCACTCCAGATTTTAAAACCTTTTAGTTCTTCTCTTAATTTTATCAATTCCACATTTAAAACCCTTTCATTCCTCTCTCAGTTTTATAATTTCAACTTTTAAAACTCTTTAATTCTTCTCTCAGTTTTATCATTTCCACATTTAAAACCCCTTCATTCTTCCCTCAATTTTATCATTCCAAATTTAAACCCTCTCTGGTTCTGCTCATTTTTATCATTCCAGCTTTTAAAACCCTTTAATTCTTCTCTGAGTTTTATCATTTCAACGTTTAAAACCTTTTCATTCTTCTTTCAGTTTTATCATTTCAACTTTTCCTCTCAGTTTTATCATTTCAACTTTTAAAACCCTCTAGTTCTGCTCTGTTTCATCATTTCAGCTTTTTAAACCCTTCCATTCTTCTCATAGTTTCATAATTTCAGCTTTTAAAACCCTCTGGTTCTGCTCTCAGTTTTATCATTCCAGCTTTTAAAACCTTTTAATTCTTCTCTCAGTTTTATCATTTCCACATTTAAAACCTTTTCATTCTGCTCTCAGTTTCATCATTTCAACTTTTCTAACCCTCTGGTTCTTCTCTCAGTTTTATTTCAGCTTTTCCAACCCTCTGGTTCTTCTCTCAGTTTTATCATTCCAGCTTTTAAAACCTTTTAGTTCTTCTCTTAATTTTATCAATTCCACATTTAAAACCCCTTCATTCTTCCCTCAATTTTATCATTCCAAATTTAAACCCTCTCTGGTTCTGCTCAGTTTTATCATTCCAGCTTTTAAAACCTTTTAATTCTTCTCTCAGTTTTATCATTTCAACATTTAAAACCTTTTCATTCTTCTTTCAGTTTTATCATTTCAACTTTTCCTCTCAGTTTTATCATTTCAACTTTTAAAACCCTCTAGTTCTGCTCTGTTTCATCATTTCAGCTTTTTAAACCCTTCCATTCTTCTCATAGTTTCATAATTTCAGCTTTTAAAACCCTTTAATTCTTCTCTCAGTTTTATCATTTCCACATTTAAAACCTTTTCATTCTGCTCTGTTTCATCATTTCAACTTTTCTAACCCTCTGGTTCTTCTCTCAGTTTTATCACTCCAGCTTTTAAAGTCTTTTAGTTCTACTCTTAATTTTATCAATTCCACATTTAAAACCCTTTCATTCCTCTCTCAGTTTTATAATTTCAACTTTTAAAACTCCTTAATTTATCTCTCAGTTTTATCATTTCCACATTTAAAACCCTTTCATTCTTTCAATTTCATCACTCCAACTTTTAAACCCTCTCTGCTCCTGCTCATTTTTATCATTTCAGCCTTTCCATCCCTTGACTTTTTCTGAGTTTTGTCCTTTCAGATTTTTTCCCTTCAGAATTCAGCAGCTTTGGGCTGTGATGTGATTTCAAACCCAGGGAATTGTGAATTTCAGGCAGAATTTCTCTTTGCTTCCATCCTTTTCCAGCTGCTGAAATAATTCCCAAGCTCCAGCAAGAAAAACACTGATAATGCAACAAAAAAAAAAAAATGCAAACTGTAAAGAGAATTAAAATATTTTTGCTCCCAGGAGTGGGAGGAAAACACTCAGTGTTCCTGAGTTGTTTGTGTTGCTTTTGAGAAGAACAAGAGGCAAAACTCCTGATGGGATCTGAGCTGGCAGAGATTTGGGATTTGTTCCAAACCTGACACCAGTGGTGGGAAATTAAGTAGAAAATTAGATTGGGTAGAAATTCAGTGGAAATCCAGTACAAATTTGGTTTAAATTAGACACAAATTCGGTTGAAATTCAGTGAAAATTCAGTGGAAATTTGGTAGAAATTCAGTTGAAATTAGGTACAAATTCAGTGGAAATTCAGTAGAAATGCACCAGAAATGTGGTTGACATTCAGTGGAAATTCGGTTGAAATTCAGTGGAAATTCACGAGAAATGTGATTAACATTCAGTGGAAATTGAGTAGAAATTCAGTGGAAATGGAGTAGAAGTTCAGTGGAAATTCAGTTGAAAATCAGTGGAAATTTGGTTGAAATATAGTTGAAATTCAGTGGAAATTCAGTTGAAATTAGGTAAAATTCAGTTGAAATTTGGTGGAAACTAGGCAGAAACTCACTTGAAATTCAGTGGAAATTAGGTGGAAATTCAGTTAAAATTAGGTAGAAAATAGGTACAAATTTGGTTGAAATTTAGTGGAAATTTGGTAGAAATTCAGTAGAGATTCAGTTGAAATTAGGTACAAATTCAGTGGAAATTCAGTGGAAATTCAGTAGAAATGCACCAGAAATGTGATTAATATTCAGTGGAAATTGAGTAGAAATTCAGTGGAAATTGAGTAGAAATTCAGTGGAAATTCAGTTGAAAATCAGTGGAAAATTTGCTGAAAATTGGTTGAAAATTCAGTTGAAGTAGGTACAAAATTCAGTGGAAATTCAGTAGAAATTCACCAGAAATGTGGTTGACATTCAGTGGAAATTCAGTTGAAATTCAGTGGAAATTCATGAGAAATGTGATTAACATTCAGTGGAAGTGAGTAGAAGTTCAGTGGAAATTCGGTTGAAAATCAGTGGAAATTAGGTGAAATTCAGTTAAAATTAGGTAGAAAATAGGTACAAATTTGGTTGAAATTCAGTAGAAATTTGGTAGAAATTCAGTTGAAATTCAGTTGAAATTAGGTACAAATTCAGTGGAAATTCAGTGGAAATTCAGTAGAAATGCACCAGAAATGTGATTAATATTCAGTGGAAATTGAGCAGAAATTCAGTGGAAATTGAGCAGAAATTCAGTGGAAATCGAGTAGAAATTCAGTGGAAATTCGGTTGAAATTCAGTTGAAATTTGGTTGAAATATAGTTGAAATTCTGTGGAAATTCAGTTGAAATTAGGTAAAAATTCAGTTGAAATTTGGTGGAAACTAGGCAGAAACTCACTTGAAATTCAGTGGAAATTAGGTGGAAATTCAGTTGAAATTAGGTAGAAAATAGGTACAAATTTGGTTGAAATTCAGTGGAAATTGGGTGAAATTCAGTTGAAATTCAGTTGAAATTAGGTACAAATTCAGTGGCAATTCAGTGGAAATTCAGCAGAAATGCACCAGAAATGTGGTTGACATTCAGCAGAAATTCGGTTGAAATTCATTGGAAATTCACAAGAAATGTGGTTGACATTTAGTGGAAATTGAGTAGAAATTCAGTGGAAATTCAGTTGAAAATCAGTGGAAATTTGGTTGAAATTCAGTTGAAAATTAGTGGGGTAGAAAATAGGTACAAATTTGGTTGAAATTCAGTGGAAATTTGGTAGAAATTCAGTGGAAATTCAGTTGAAATTAGGTACAAATTCAGTGGCAATTCAGTGGAAATTCAGTAGAAATTCACGAGAAATGTGATTAATATTCAGTGGAAATTGAGTAGAAATTCAGTGGAAATTGAGTAGAAATTCAGTGGAAATTCAGTTGAAAATCAGTGGAAATTTGGTTGAAATATAGTTGAAATTCAGTGGAAATTCAGTTGAAATTCTGTGGAAATTCAGTTGAAATTAGGTAAAAATTCAGTTGAAATTTGGTAGAAACTAGGCAGAAACTCACTTGAAATTCAGTGGAAATTAGGTGGAAATTCAGTTAAAATTAGATAGAAAATAGGTACAAATTTGGTTGAAATTCAGTGGAAATTGGGTAGAAATTCAGTTGAAATTCAGTTGAAATTAGGTACAAATTCAGTGGCAATTCAGTGGAAATTCAGCAGAAATGTGGTTGACATTTAGTGGAAATTGAGTAGAAATTCAGTGGAAATTCAGTTGAAAATCAGTGGAAATTTGGTTGAAATTCAGTTGAAATTCTGTGGAAATTCAGTTGAAATTAGGTAAAAATTCAGTTGAAATTTGGTGGAAACTAGGCAGAAACTCACTTGAAATTCAGTGGAAATGAGGTGGAAATTCAGTTAAAATTAAGGTACAAATTTGGTTGAAATTCAGTAGAAATTTGGTAGAAATTGAGTAAAAAATCTCAAATATTTGAAGTGTTCAGGAGCTTTTTGAGCTCAGCTTTGCTCTCAAAGTGGTTCAATAAAAACCAAATCAAAGTTTCCAAATTGCCTCTGCCTGGTGGAAATCGAAATTATTGGCAGCTGGAAATAAAAATTATTGATCCAGGGGCTGGGCTCAGAAATCCTCACTGCAATTCCTGCTTTACCCTGGTTTATTCTGATTTATCCTGATTTATTTATCCTGGTTTATTTTGATTTATTGTGATTTATCCTGATTTATTTATCCTGGTTTATCCTGATTTTTTAATCCTGATTTATTCTGGTTTACTCTGATTTATTTATCCAGGTTTATTCTGATTTATTGTGATTTATCCTGATGTATGTATCCAGGTTTATTCTGATTTATTGTGATTTATCCTGATTTATTTATCCTGGTTTATCCTGAATTTTTTAATCCTGATTTATTCTGGTTTACTCTGATTTATTGTGATTTATCTGGATTTATCCTCATTTATCCTGGTTTATTCTGATTTATTCTGATTTATCCTAATTTATTTATCCTGATTTAGTTATCCTGGTTTATTTACCCTGATTTATCCTGGTTTATTTGATTTATCCTAATTTATTTATCTTGATTTATCCTGGTTTATTCTGATTTTATTGTGATTTATCCATATTTATTTATCCTGATTTATTCTGATTTATTTATCCTGATTAATCCTATTTTATTTATCCTGATTTATCCTGAATTATCCTGATTTATTTATTCTAATTTATTTTAGGGATGGAAATCCAGCCAGGACTGAGCAGCCTGGGAGGCTCCAGCACCTCAAAGTGATTTTTTTTTTCTACCCCAAATTTTCCCTTTATTATGACCTGTCCCTCAAGGATATTGTTCTAGGTAAGAACAATTGATTTTTTCAATAATAATTTCATTTAATTGTGTTTTTTAAAATAAATGATCCTTCCTTAGTAGTGACAAAAATCTAAATAATAATTTAATTTTAGTATTTTTTTCCAAATAAATAATATTTTAATCTCTGTTTTTACTCTTTGAATCATCAGGTAGTAACAAAAATTGAAATAATAATTTAATTTTAGTGATTTTTTAAAATAAATAATCTTTTCTTATCTTTGTTTTCTTACTCTCTGAATAATCAGACATTGACAAAAATCTAAATAATAATTTAATTTTAGTATTTTTAATAAATATTTTAAAATTTTTAAATTTTAAATTTTTAAATTTTTAAATTTAAATTTTAAAATTTTAAATGTTTTAAAATTTTTAAATTTTTAATAAATATTTTAATAAATAATCTTTCCTTATTTGTGTTTTCTTAACTCTTTGAATCATCAGGTATTGACAAAAATCTAAATAAGAATTTAATATTAGTATTTTTAAAATAAATAATCCTTATTTATCTGTGTTTTCATACTCTGAATAATCAGACATTGACAAAGATCTAAATAATAATTTAATTTTAGTATTTTTTAAAATAAATTATCCTTCTTTATCTGTGTGTTCTTTTTGAATCATCAGGTACTGACAAAAATCTAAATAATAACATTTAATAATAATAATTTTTAATAATTTTAATAATTTTTAATACTAATTTCTCTCCACACTTGGCATGGAGGATCCCTAGAGAAGAGAATTCTGTTGAATGATGAAAATAATTTGAATTTTTTGCTGATTTTTCTCCTAGGGAAGCAGAATTCTGGTGAATGATGAAATAATTTGAATTTCTTGCTGATTTTTCCAGGTTCCTGCTGGTCCTGGCCATGGAGGTGCCCCTGGTGCTTCTCCTCACCCGACTCGTGGCAGAAATCGCTGGAAAATCCACAGAAAACTCGGTGGGTGCAGGGAATTTTCCCTCCAAATTATTTTATTTTATTTTATTTTATTTTATTTTATTTTATTTTATTTTATTTTATTTTATTTTATTTTATTTTATTTTATTTTATTTCATTTCATTTTACTCAATTTTTTATTTCATTTTATTTTTACTCATTTTTTATTTCATTTTATTTTATTTTTAAAATTTTATTATTTATTTTCATTTAATTTTAATTCGATTTTTAAGTTTAATTCAACTTCTATCTTTGATTTTATTTTATCTCATTGTTAATTTTATTTTTTATTTCATTTCTGGTTTTATTTCATTTTACATGATTCTACTTTTTATTTTCTTCTGTCTTGGTTTTGGGGATTTAATTTAATTGTTAAAATTCTTTAAATTTTTTAAATTTTATTTTAATTCCTAAATTTCTCTCCCTTTTCCTCCTTTTTATCCCAAATTTTCAATCTTTTTATTTATAAAATAAATATATATTGCTAGAATTATAATAAATAACATAAATATTTATTGCTGTAATTATAATAAATATAATAATATTTATTGCTATAATTATAAAAATATAAATATGTATTGCTATAATTATAATAAATATAATAAATATTCATTGCTATAAATATAATAAATAAATATTTAAAGCTATAATTGTAATAAACAGAATAAATATTTATGGGTATTAATATAATGAATATAATAAATATTTATACAGAGATATTTATTGCTAAAACAAAAATAAATTTGATTCCTAAAATAAAATTAATTTATAAAACTAAAAATTAATTACTAAAACAAAAAATAAAATTAAAAATAAACCAATAAATAAAAAAAAATTCCAGTGGGTTGGAACTGAATTATCCCAGAATTTTCATGGAGATTTTGGACTTTTTGGAGGAATTTTCATGGAAAAAATGGGAATTTTTCTGGGAATTTCTCTCCTCAGGTGCCAGAGCCGGAATGTTGTGTGGAAATGTTGGATTCCAACAGCTCCTGCCCCGAGAGCCAGCAGTGCAGCCCAGGTGGGAATTCTGGGAAAAATCCTGGGAATTCTGGGGAAAAAATCCTGGGAATTCTGGGAAAAAATCCTGGGAATTCTGGGGAAAAATCCTGGAATTCTGGGAAAAATCATGGGAATTCTGGGGAAAAATCTGTGGAATTGTGGGAATAAATCCATGGAATTCTGGAATAAATTCCAGGGAATTCTGGCATTGAATCTGTGGAATACTGGGGATAAATCCATGGAATTCTGGGAATTAATCCATGGAATTCTGGGGAAAAATCTGTGGCATTCTGGGGATAAATCCATGAAATTCTGGGGATAAATCCATGGAATTCTGGGGAAAAATCCTTGGAATTCTGGGGATAAAATCCTGGAATTCTGGAAAAATCCATGGAATTTTGGGGATAAATCCATGGAATTCTGGGGAAAAAAATCCATGGAATTCTGGGAATGAATCCATGGAATTCTGGGAATGAATCCATGGAATTCTGGGGATAAATCCATGAAATTCTGGAGATAAATCAATGGAATTCTGGGGAAAAATCCTTGGAATTTTGGGGATAAATCCGTGGAATTCTGGGAAAAAATCCATGGAATTCTGGGAATGAATCCATGGAATTCTGGGAATGAATCCATGGAATTCTGGGAAAAAATCCATGGAATTCTGGGAATGAATCCATGGAATTCTGGGAATGAATCCATGGAATTCTGGGGAAAAAATCCATGGAATTCTGGGGATAAATCCATGGAATTCAGGAAATAAATTCAGGGAATTCTGGGAATGAATCTGTGGAATTCTGGGAAAAAAATCTGTGGAACTCTGGGAAAAAATCCGTGGAATTCTGGGAATAAATCCATCGAATTCTGGGGATAAATCCATGGAATTCTGGGGAAAAAAATCAGTGGAATTCTGGGGAAAAAATCTGTGGGATTCTGGGGGAAAAAATCCATGGAATTCTGGGAATGAATCTGTTTAGTTCTGGGAAAAATCCGTGGAATTGTGGGAATGAATCCATGGAATTCTGGGTAAAAAACCTCATTGAATTCTGGGAATGAATCCGTGAAATTCTGGGGATAAATATGTGGAATTCTGAGAATTAATGGATAGAATTCTGGGAATGAATCTGTGGAATTCTGGAGATGAATCCATGAAATTCTGGGGATAAATCCATGGAATTCTGGGAATAAATTCAGGGAATTCTGGGATTGAATCTGTGGAATACTGGGGAAAAATCCATGGAATTCTGAGAATAAATCAGTGGAATTCTGGGGAAAAAATCAGTGGAATTCTGGGGAAAAAATCCGTGGAATTCTGGGGAAAAAATCCGTAGCATTCTGGGAATAAATCTGTGACATTTTGGGGAAAATATCTGTGGAATTCTGGGAAAGAATCCTTGGAATTCTGGGGATAAATCCATGGAATTCTGGGGAAAAAAAATCCATGGAATTCTGGGAATGAATCCATGGAATTCTGGAAATGAATCCATGGAATTCTGGGGAAAAAAAAATCTGTGGAATTCTGGGAAAAATAATGTGGAATTCTGGGGATAAATCCTTGGAATTCTGGGGGAAAACCTGTGGAATTCTGGAAAAAAATCCATGGAATTCTGAGAATAAATCAGTGGAATTATGGGGAAAAAGTCCTTAGAATTCTGGGAAAAAAATCTGGAATTCTGGGAATGAATCTGGAATTCTGGGAATAAATCTGTGGCATTTTGGGGAAAAAATCTGTGGAATTCTGGGAAAGAATCCATGGAATTCTGGGAAAAAAAATCCATGGAATTCTGGGAATGAATCCATGGAATTCTGGGAATAAATTCAGGAATTCTGGGATTGAATCTGTGGAATTCTGGGAATGAATCCATGGAATTCTGGGAAAAAATCCTTGGAATTCTGGGGATAAATCCGTGGAATTCTGGGGATAAATCCATGGAATTCTGGAGAAAAAATCTGTGGAATTCTGGGAATAAACCCGTGAATTCTGGGGATAAATCCATGAAATTCTGGGGAAAAAATCTGTTTAATTCTGGGAATAACTCCATGGAATTCTGGGAAAAAATCTGTAGAATTCAGGCTTGGAAAACCCTGGAGAGTATTTATTTAGTTATTTATTTATTTATTCCATGGGCAGAGAGCAATTCTAGGAATTAAAAATTCCCAGATATTTGTTGTTCTCCCATATTTCCTTCTCTTTGTTTCCCATTTGGAAAGTTTTATTTTCTTGGGATAAACTCTGGGGATAAATGTTGGGAATAAACATTGGGGCTTGGAGAATTCCAGGGATAAAAAATTCCCAGGGTTTTTTTTTTTTTTTTGGGGCAGGATTCAGGAATTGCCAGAAATTCCATTCCAGTTTTTTTTGGGCAGGGTTCAGGAATTCTCAGGAATTTTTGGGAATTCCATTCCCATTATTTTTTTGTCAGGGTTCAGGAGTTGTCAGGAATTTTTAGGAATTCCATTCCCATGGTTTTTTTGGCAGGGTTCAGAAATTTTTAGGAATTTTTGGGAATCCCATTCCCATGGATTTTTGGCAGGGTTCAGAAAATTTTAGGAATTTTTGGGAATCCCATTCCCATGGTTTTTGGGCAGGGTTCAGGAATTCTCAGGAATTTTTGGGAATCCCATTCCCATGTTATTCTGGCAGGGTCCAGGAATTCTCTGGAATTCCATTCCTGTGTTTTTTGGCAGGGTTCAGGAATTCTCAGGAATTTTGGGAATTTTTGGGAATTCATTCCCTGTTTTCTCAGGCTGTTACCGGCGCTGGAACGAGGACGGCAGCAGCAGCTGCGTGCAGTGCAGGAACAGCACCGGGGGGCACTGCAGCGACGGTGGGATCGTTAATTAATTGTTAATTAATCATTAATTAATCAGTAATTAACTCAGTAATTACCTAATTAATTAATGTTCATTGGTTGGGCAAAACCTCAGTGAGTGCAGGAACAGCAATGGGGGCACTGCAGTGACGGTGGGATCGTTAATTAATCGTTAATTAATCGTTAATTAATCATTAATGAACTCAGTAATTAATGTTCACTGGCTGGGCACAACCTCAGTGAGTGCAGGAACAGCAATGGGGGCACTGCAGTGACGGTGGGATTGTTAATTAATTGTTAATTAATCGTTAATTAATCATTAATGAACTCAGTAATTAATGTTCATTGGCTGGGCACAACCTCAGTGCGTGCAGGAACAGCAATGGGGGCACTGCAGTGACGGTGGGATTGTTAATTAATCGTTAATTAACTCAGTAATTAACTCATTAATTGATGTCCATTGGCTGGGCACAACCGCAGTGAGTGCAGAAACAGCACCAGGGGCACTGCAGTGATGGTGGAATCGTTAATTAGTCGTTAATTAATCATTAATGAACTCAGTAATTAACTAATTAATTAATGTTCATTGGCTGGGCACAACCTCAGTGCGTGCAGGAACAGCAATGGGGGGCACTGCAGTGACGGTGGGATCATTAATTAATCGTTAATTAATCATTAATTAACTCAGTAATTAATGTTCATTGGCTGGGCACAACCTCAGTGAGTGCAGGAACAGCACCGGGGGCACTGCAGCGACGGTGGGATCGTTAATTAATCATTAATGAACTCAGTAATTAACTAATTAATTAATGTTCATTGGCTGGGCACAACCTCAGTGCGTGCAGGAACAGCAATGGGGGCAGTGGCCTGAGCCACTGCAGGGACAGTGAGATCCTTAATTAATCATTAATTAACTCATTAATTTACTCAGTAATTAACTCAGTAATTAACGCTCATTGATTGGGCACCTCAGTGCGTGCAGGAACAGCACCAGGGGGCACTGCAGCGACGGTGGGATCGTTAGTTAATCATTAATGAACTCAGTAATTAACTAATTAATTAATGTTCATTGGTTGGGCACAACCTCAGTGAGTGCAGGAACAGCAATGGGGCACTGCAGTGACGGTGGGATCACTAATTAATCGTTAATTAATCATTAATGAACTCAGTAATTAATGTTCATTGGCTGGGCACAACCTCAGTGTGTGCAGGAACAGCAATGGGGGCACTGCAGTGACGGTGGGATCGTTAATTAATTGTTAATTAATCGTTAATTAACTCAGTAATTAATGTTCATTGGCTGGGCACAACCTCAGTGTGTGCAGGAACAGCAATGGGGGCAGCGGCCTGAGCCACTGCAGGGACAGTGAGATCATTAATTAATCATTAATTAATCATTAATTTACTCATTAATTAACTCATTAAGTAACGCTCATTGATTGGGCACCTCAGTGCGTGCAGGAGCAGCAATGGGGTGCACTGCAGCGACGGTGGGATTGTTAATTAATCGTTAATTAATCATTAATGAACTCAGTAATTAATTAATTAATGTTCATTGGCTGGGCACAACCTCAGTGAGTGCAGGAACAGCAATGGGGGCCGTGGCCTGAGCCACTGAAGGGACAGTGAGATCCTTAATTAATCATTAATTAGCTCATTAATTAATCACTATCTCATTAGTTAACTCATTAATTAATGCTCATTGATTGGGCACCTCAGTGCGTGCAAGAACAGCACTGGGGGCAGCGGCCTGAGCCACTGAAGGGACAATGAGATCATTAATTAATCATTAATTAATTGTTAATTAACTCATTAATTAATTCATTAAGTAACGCTCATGGGCTGGGCACAACCTCAGCGACTGCAGGAACGATGAGCTCCTTAATTAACTCATTAATTAACTCATTAATTAAAGCTCATTGGCTGGGCACAACCTGAGCAACTGCAGGATCGATGAGCTCCTTAATTAACTCATTAATTAACTCATTAATTAACTCATTAATTAACACTCATTGCTTGGGCACAGCCCCAGGGGATTTGGGAATTTGGGAATTCAGGGATTTGGAGGATTTGGGAATTCAGGAGATTTTGGAATTTGGGAATTCAGGAATTTTGGATTTGCGGATTTGGGAATTCGGGGATTCAGGAATTTGGGGGATTCAGGATTTC
>CM067627.1:6378184-6396800 GCA_034336685.1 Luscinia luscinia | reverse complement strand
TCCCTGTGGTGCTGCATTCCTGCACCACTGCGTTTCCTGCACCACTGCATTCCCTGCTGTGTTCCCTGCGGCGCTGCATTCCCTGCACCGCTGCGTTCCCTCCACTGCTGCGTTCCCTGCCCTGCTGCATTCCCTGCACAGCCGCATTCCCTGCTGCATTCCCTGCCCTGTTGCATTCCCTGTTGCATTCCCTGCACAGCCGCATTCCCTGCACCGCTGCATTCCCTGCACTGCTGCACGCCCTGCTGCACGCCCTGCTGCACGCCCTGCTGCATTCCCTGCACCACTGCATTCCCTGCGGCATTCCCTGCCCTGCTACATTCCCTGCCCTACTGCCTTCCCTGCTTCATTCCCTGCACCGCTGCATGCCCTGCTGCATCCCTGCCCTGCTGCATGCCCTGCACCGCTGCAGTTCCAGCCTGGAACAACTGGCGGCCGTATCTCAAGATCAGGTTATTTTTTCTCCTATTCATTTGATCGGGCTTTTAATTAAAACTGGCCCATTAATTACTGTGACCACCTCAAAGGGGTTTTCCCGGTTTTGAGGCTCCCTCTGGGATGGCTCCCTCATTGCTTGGGTTTCATAATATGAATATTAACTCTGAGCATCATTTATGCCCAAAGACAAGTCCCCTGCCTGTCCTCGTGGCTCCAGCTTCTCCCTTTATGCCCATTTCTCTCACCTGCCCCCAGGAACAACGTTCAGGTGACCTCTGAGCTGCCCAGGGCGTGCTTTGGGGATCAGAGCCGGTTTTACAGCCCCACACTCCCTGTCCAGCTGCTCGGCACGGGGACAGGGGGAGGGAACATCCGCAGGGACACCAGGGTGACACAGACAGTGTCCCCAGGGTGACACAGGGAACATCCCCAGGGTGACACAGGGAGCGCCCCAAGGGACACCAGGGTGACACAGAGAGCGTCCCCAGGGTGACACAGGGAGCATCCCGAGGGACACCAGGGTAACACTGGGAGCATCCCAAGGGTGACACAGGGAGCGTCCCCAGGGTGACACCAGGGTGACACTGGGAACATCCCAAAGGTGACACAGGGAACATCCCAAGGGTGACACTGGGAACATCCCGAGGGACACCAGGGTGACACTGGGAGCATCCCAAGGGTGACACAGGGAACATCCCCAGGGTGACACAGGGAACGTCCCAAGTGACACCAGGGTGACACAGGGAACATCCCCAGGGTGACACAGGGAACATCCCGAGGGACACCAGGGTGACACTGGGAACATCCCAAGGGTGACACTGGGAACATCCCGAGGGACACCAGGGTGACACAGGGAACATCCCCAGGGTGACACTGGGAACGTCCCAAGGGACACCAGGGTGACACTGGGAGCGTCCCCAGGGACACCAGGGTGGCACAGACAGTGTCCCCAGGGTGACACAGGGAACGTCCCAAGTGACACCAGGGTGACACAGGGAACATCCCGAGGGACACCAGGGTGACACTGGGAGCATCCCAAGGGTGACAGGGGGAGCGCCCCAAGGGACACCAGGGTGACACAGGGAGCGTGCCTAGGGTGACACAGGGAACATCCCCAGGGTGACACAGGGAGCGCCCCAAGGGACACCAGGGGTGACACAGGGAGCGTCCCCAGGGTGACACCAGGGTGACACTGGGAACATCCCAAAGGTGACACAGGGAACATCCCAAGGGTGACAGGGGGAGCGCCCCGAGGGACACCAGGGTGGCACAGGGAGCATCCCCAGGGCGACACAGGGAGTGTGCTCAGGGTGACACCAGGGTGGCACAGGGAGCATCCCCAGGGCGACACAGGGAGTGTGCCCAGGGTGACACCAGGGTGGCACAGGGAGCGTGCCCAGGGTGACACAGGGAGCGTGCCCAGGGTGACAGAGGGAGCATCCCCAGGGTGGCACAGGGAGCGTGCCCAGGGTGACACAGGGAGCATCCCCAGGGTGACACAGCCCGGCCATGTCCCCGCAGGTGCTCCGGACTCACCTCGCAGCGCCAGGGCCGAGTCCGCACCCTCCGGCCAGAGCCGGGCTCCGCCCAGCGGGACCAGCGCCAGCCGCTCTCCGGAGCTGCGGGGCACCAGCGCCTGCGAGCCCGGGGCTCGGCCGCCCCCCTGCTGCACCTGCCTCTGCAGCAGCGCCCTCACAGCCCCCACAGCTCTCTTCACCTCCGAGGCCGGAGCCAGGGAGAAAATCGCTCTCCAGCCCATCCTGTTGGGGGCTCTCTCTGGGCGGAAGCGTTCGTACGCGTCAGGGACTGGGATAACCACGGTGTCCTTGCCGGGGGCCGGGCTCGGAGCCTCCCTTTGCACCCCAGCCCGCTCCAAGCTGCTGAGCTTCTTTCTTTTCCTGTCTTTGGCTTTGCCTTTTTTCCTGCTTCCTTCTGGCTCATTGAACAGGCACTCGTAGAGTTCAGGCCAGGAGATTTCCCTGGGCAAGGGGGATTTCCTCCCCTCCAGGGAGCTGCCCAGCTCCTCCTCCTCCTGCGAATCGCAGAACAGGTACTCGTACATCTCGGGCCAGGTCACATCCAGAGAGTTGGGCTTGGGAGAGGCTCCCTCAGCAAAGCACAGGGGGCTCCTGGCCCTGGGGACCTCAGCTGCAGCTTCCCAGGGGACCCCAGCTCCAGGAATCGTGGGGATCTCAGCTGCAGGCTCACACGGGATCTCAATGGCAGGGATCCTGGGGATCTCCATTGCAGGGATCCTGGGGATCTCGGCTGCAGGGATCCTGGGGATCTCTATTGCAGGGATCCTGGGGATCTCCACTGCAGGGCTCCTGGAGATCTCTATTGCAGGGATCCTGGGGATCTCTATTGCAGGGATCCTGGGGATCTCAGCTGCAGGCTCACACGGGATCTCAATGGCAGGGATCCTGGGGATCTCGGCTGCAGGGATCCTGGGGATCTCCACTGCAGGGCTCCTGGAGATCTCTATTACAGGGATCCTGGGGATCTCAGCTGCAGGGCTCCTGGGGATCTCAGCTGCAGGGATCCTGGGGATCTCCACTGCAGGACTCCTGGGGATCCCTGCTGCAGGCTCCCAAGGGATTTCAGCCACGGGTTTCCTGGGAATGGCAGCTGCAGGCTCCCAAGGGATCCCAGCTGCAGGAACTGCAGGGATCTCTGGGGGTTTTCTGGGAATCTCAGCTGCAGGAATTCCAGGGATCTCAGCTGCAGGAGCTCCAGGGATCTCTGAGGGCTTCCTGGGAATAACAGCTGCAGACTTCCTGGGAATCTCAGCAGTAGCAATTCCAGGGATCTCAGCAGCAGGAATTCTGGGGATCTCAGCTGCAGGAATTCCAGGGATCTCAGCAGCAGGAATTCCGGGGATCTCAGCTGCAGGAATTCCAGGGATCTCAGCTGCAGGAATTCCGAGGATCTCAGCTGCAGGCTCCCCCCCAGCCCCCTCAGCAGCGTTCCCTCCAAACGCTGCCACACTCCCGGGCTGCAGAGGCTTCCCTGGCATCTCCTGGCACACCTCAGGGGCCGCGGGGACACTGTCACGTACGCCCTGCCCTGCCTTTGGCTGCTTGGTGGCCTTGGCCTTCCCTGGGGACTGCGGCCCCGGCTCCTTCCCCCTCTGCTTTGGGGGAGCATCGCCGCCGTCCCCGCCCGGGCCGGACACCGAGCGCTTGTTCTCGGCCGCCTCCTCGCTGCCCAGCCTCACCAGCGCTCCCTTGGCCTTGTCCTTCCCTTTGCCCTTCCGAGGGGACATCGGGGATCCCGGCGGTGCCTTCCCGGCTCCCGGCGCCGCGGCCCCCGCAGCGTCCCGCTCCCCCGTCGGTGCCGCTGGCTCCGCGCTGCCTGCGGCTCTTCCTGGGCTGTGCCGGCACCTTGGGCCGAACCACGCTGGGGGATCCGCCCGGGGAGCTCGGCTCCGCGCCCGGCTTCTCCTCCTCCGGCGCTGCCCTGGGCACCGACCCCGGGGAGGGGCTCGGGGGGTCCCCCGGGGGCTCAGCGCTTCTCTCGGCGGGTTCCTCCGCCGAGCCAGAGGCGGCTGGAGCCTTTCCTGGCTGTGCCACCTCTCCTGGCTGTGCCACCGCTCCTGGCTGTGCCACCACTCCTGGCTGTGCCACCAATCCTGGCTGTGTCACCGCTCCCGGCTGTGCCACCGCTCCCGGCTGTGCCACCGGGCTTTGTCCCCTCCAGCCTGCCCGCCCTGCTCGGGGGGCTCCATGGCCTCTCCTTTCTCCGCCGTGTCCTGCCCAGAGCTGGCCTGGGCAGTGCCACCAGCAGCCGTGGTGGCCGCGGGTGGCCTTGGTGGCTGCCTCCTCTGCGCGCTGGGCATGGCAGCGAGTGGCAGGCTGGGCTTGTCGCTGTCACACAGGAACCTGCCCACAGCGCCCAGCTCCGCTTCGTCCTCGCTGCCCGGCAGCAGCTCCGGCCCCGCGCGCCGTGGCCAGCGCAGGGCGGTGTCGGTGGCCGCCCCGCGGGGCGCGGCGCTGCCCGTGCCAGCCCCTGGCTCGCTGCCCCGCCTGGCTGCGGTCCCCGGCGCGCTGCTGCGCGGACAGTCCCGGCCCGAGCTGTCCCCTTGCTCAATGTCACTGAGGCTCTGCTCCTCGGCCGTGGCCAGCGAGGCCGGCGCCAGGCTGCACTCCTCGGAGGCGCGCACGAACTCGGCCCACTCGCGGTCGTTCAGCTGGATGCTGTACTCGAAGTTATCCATGCCTGCGGCGGGGAGCGGGGACAGCGTCAGGGCGAGGGTGGCACAGATGCGAGCCCGCGTGTGCGCCCCCGACCCTTTGTCCCAGCTCCTCCCGTCCCTCCCTTCCTCCTCCTCACCCGTTTCCAGCTGGAAATTCCAGCCCCTGGCAACCTCAGCAGGATGGGGATGGCTGTGCTGGAACACAACCCAGCAGCGGAGAGACCCCCTCTGCTCCTCACAGCTGCACTGGGGACTTGGGATGATCTCCAGAGAGTTGGGATTCTCCCCACAGCTGCACTGAGGCTTTGGGATTCTCCTCAAAGCTTTGGGATTCTCTCCACAGATTTGGGATTCTCTCCACAGCTGCACTGGGGCTTTGGGATGATCCCCAGAGCTTTGGGATTCTCCTCTAAGCTTTGGGATTCTCTCCACAGATTTGGGATTCTCTCCACAGCTGCACCGGGGCTTCGGGATTCTCCTCAAAGCTTTGGGATTCTCCTCAAAGCTTTGGGATTCTCTCCACAGATTTGGGATTCTCCCCACAGCTGCACTGGGGCTTTGGGATGATCCCCAGGGCTTTGGGATTCTCTCCACAGATTTGGGATTCTCTCCACAGCTGCACAAGAGTTTCGGGATTCTCCCCAGAGCTTTGGGATTCTCTCCAGAGCTGCACCGGGGTTTTGGGATGATCCCCAGGGTTTGGAATTTTCCCCAGAGATTTGGGATTCTCCCCAGCGCTCCTCAGCACTTTGGGATTCTCCCAGAGCTGCAAAGAAGGTTTGGCATCCTCCCCACAGCAGCATCTCACCCCACCGCCCTCTCCCTTCTGCTCCTGCCTCACAATCCCCCCTAAAGCCCGGGACTGTCACCCCGAGCACTCCCGAGCAGAGCGCGACCGCACATCGCAGCCAAGCCCCGTGCCCCGGGGAGGGGGAACAGCCCAGCCGCGGGGATCCGGCAGAGGGACAAGCGGGAGGTGACAAAGGCCGCGGAGGTGACAAAGGCCATCCTACCTGTCCCCCAGGCAGGGACGGAGCCATTCGAGCAGCCTCGCAGGAGAGCCCTCCCCGCACAACATGATGCCGCGGGGGCCGGGAGCCCGGCTGCAGCTCCGATCCATTCAGGGGACAAAAATAAACCCCCCTCCTCCCTCCCGCTGTCACTTGAGTCCGGTGTCACAGTGCCACCGGGCCGGAGAGGGCAGGGCCATTTATAGAACTGCTGGGGGACGTGCCAGGGTGCCAGCAATGTGACACAGCCAGGGCTAAGGGGTGCCGGGACCGCTCCTCGGTGCCCCCTGCTCCTTTCGGGGTCACTCCAGGTGCCCCCTGCTCCTTTTGGGGTCACTCCAGGTGCCCCCTGCTCCTTTCTGGGGTCACTCCAGGTGCCCCCTGCTCCTTCCTGGGGTCACTCCAGGTGCCCCCTGCTCCTTTCGGGGTCACTCCAGGTGCCAGCCTTTGGCACACCTGGCTGGCAGGGACTGTCCTTTCTCCCACTGAGCCACTTCTTCGCCTTAGTCACCCTCTGCGGGGTGACACAAAATCACCTCAGGGGCAGGGTTCACCTCTTTAGGGCACTCCCAGGCCGTTTATTGCTGCCGGGTGACATCAGGAGACCGCAGCCAGCATCTTGTGACAGTCCCGCCCCGCAGGGCGTGTGGCAGCTGTCCCGAGCCAGCAGGGCCACCTGGGCGCCCTGGGCTGCGGGCTCGGGGACAGCCTGGCACGGGGGGTGACAGAGCGGCCAGAGGAGGCTGGCAGGTCACACAGCCCAGCCAGAAATAACCCACAGCTCCCCGGAGCCTTCCTTCGCCCCCCCTCCTCCCCATCCCAGCGCCAGAAAGAGCTGCCCTGAAAGAGCTGCCCCGAAAGAGCTGCCCCGAAAGAGCTGCCCCGAAAGAGCTGCCCAGAAAGAGCTGCCCCGAAAGAGCTGCCCCGAAAGAGCTGTCCTGAAAGAGCTGCCCCGAAAGAGCTGCCCCGAAAGAGCTGCCCCCCCAGTGAGCCCCCAGCCCTGCTGGCCACCAGCACTGCCCCAACGGCTCCAGCCACCCCCTTGGCCACCAGGACCCCCAGCTGGCCACAGCCGGGCATGCTGCGGGAGCTGAGAGGGACCCCCGAGCTCTGCACCCCTCTGGGGCTCCCAAAGCTCTCGAGGGGTCCCTCCAGGGCCAGGTGGTGGCAATGCCAGCCCCAGGGAGCGCGGGGACAGCTGCTGGCTCTGTCCCCACAGGGAGGGGACAGCCGTGTCCTGCCCCTGATCTGTCCCCATAGGGAGGGGACAGCAGAGCCCCGTGTCCTGCCCCTGATCTGTTCCCATAGGGAGGGGACAGCAGAGCCCCGTGTCCCGCCCTGTTTTTGTCCCCACAGTCAGGGGAGAGCACAGCCCCGTGTCCTGCCCTGGTTGTGCCCCCGTTTCTGTCCCCACAGCCAGGGACAGCCCAGCCCCATGTCCTGCCCTGGTTGTGCCCCCGTTTCTGTCCCTGGCTCTGTCCCCTATTCTGTCCCCACAGCCAGGGACAGCCCAGCCCCGTGTCCCGCCCCTGCCTGTCCCCATCCCCGGGATGCAAGCTCCCCGTCGTGGCCGCTGTCCCGCACTGCACAGAGCCGGGACAGCCCCGCCCGGCCGCAGCTGGAGCAAACACCCCGCCAGCAACATCTGGAAGGGAAGCGCCGCTGCCTCCCCGCCCTGCCGCGTTCCACATCTGGCTCCCCTCGCACATCCGGGGGGGAAACCGAGCGGCTTCCTCCTCCTGGCTGCGGCGGCTTCCTTCCCTTTGAGGCACAGAAACCTTTAACTCGGCCAGCAGGGAACAGGAGAGGGGCAGAGGTCACCGTGGTGGCCACGGCGTCACCCCGGAGCGTCGGTGTCACCCTGGAGCCCAGCTGCACGACACACATGTCCCACCCGGGCCACAAACGCAGCTCAGGACTTCTCCAGGGAAAAGCACCCACCAGAGAACTCTTCCCTCTCCTTTTGGGGGGCAGCAAATCCCAGCGTGGCTTTCAAGGGCACATCCCGCTGTCCCTGGGCCCCTCAGGTGGCAGAGGGGCACGGTGCCACCTCGCCAAGGACATTTAGTGGCAGTGCAGAGCCCGTGTCCCGTTTCCCTCTTGGTTCCCACGCCTCTCCGGGATTTCTGGCTGCAGATTCCTGCCCGGATGCCGGGACGCTGCAGGGCTGCTGCAGGGCAGCTGCAGGGCTGCTGCAGGGCTGCTGCAGCCCCACCGCAGCACCCAGCGCCTCCGGGGTGGGCGCTGTGGGATTAAGGACGGGATATAAATAACCCGTGCCAGGCTGTAATGAGAGAAGGGGCTGGAAGGAAGCAGAGATGTGCCCCCCGTGCCCGCTGGGACACAGCCGGGATCAAGGGCATGGAGAAGGCAGGGAAACGGGAGCGGCGCCTCCTTTGGGATGGAGACACCTCGATCCGGATCAAGCCTTGAGCCTGGCTCGGCATTCACCACTCCCCGTGTGAAGGAACCTCGGTTTTTGGGAAAGGGCAATGTGGAATAATTCCTTTCCTCCCTAGGAAACTTCATCTGGGAAAATTCTACCTTTGTGCAGCTTTTCAACCACCACGAGCGCGGGGGTTTGGCCGAATTGCCCGTGAGACAGCCCAGACAATGCAGAGAAATGTGGGTTTGATTAGGGAGATCCTCCCTGCCCTGATCTACACCCATCACACGCTGCGAGGCAGGGCAGGAAGGGAGAGATCGTAGGAAAAGCAAAAGAAAAAAAAAATAAAATAAAGCACAATGGAAAAAACCAATCTGTCCACAGAGGAGCAAGACAAGCTTGGCCCGGGACTGGGGGATTTATTTGTGATTATTTTCATTTTTAGCTGGATGGTCCCCGAGCCTTAGGGGACAGCAGTGGCTTTGTGTGTCCATGTCCGGCTGCTCCTGGGCACTCACCCTGTGCTCTCCCTGCCCTTCCACCTCGGGGTCTGCCCCTGGCCCCATTCATCCCCTCCTTTCCACGAATTCCCTGCCGGAGGCACAGCTCAGCCGCGATTTGGGAACGCTGGGCTGCAGGAGACCTCCCTGGGGATGGGCACAGAGGGGAAAGCAGGAACTGGGACCCAGCCCAGGGAAAGGAGCAGCTCCGTGCTGAGGAAAGGGTTAACCCTGCAGCGAAACTCCGAGCGCAGCCAAGCCGCAACCACCCGGCTGGTTTTGCTGGTTCGGGGCAGGTGAGTAGCAATTATCACCCCAAACCTCCGCTTTGTTTTCGCCCAAACCCTTTAACTTTTTTTTTTTTCCCTCGTTATTTTTTTTGCTTTTGTTCTATGTTTTTTTTGCTGAAACTCCCTCCCCAGGCTCTGTTAAAATTCCAGCCCATGCTCCCCGAGCCGCCAGCAGCGGGCTCATGCAAAGGTCACGCTCGGCTCGGTTGAAACCCAGCCCGCGCTGGGCTGAAACTCTGCCAAGCTCTTCCCAAAGCTCGGCTCCTGGCCGCAGTTTCGGGTTCCTAATCCAAGTCTCGCCGGGTTTCACATTTCTGCGCGAGCTTTGGCTTTGCTCGCCCAAGAACAGCCCCGGGCTGGGCAGGGTGGCAGTGCCAGGGGCAGGGTGGCAGTGCCAGGGTGGCAGTGCCAGGGGCAGGGCAGCCACCTCCCTTTCCATGCTGTCCCCTGAGCAGAGAATCTCTATCCAGGCAGAGGAAACCATTCCCATTTTGTTATTCCATATTTTCTTCATTCTCTTCTTCCTCTTCATTCTCTCATTATTCCATTATTAATCCATATTATTATTCTATTTATTCAATATTTTTTTTCTTACAAGTCCTGGAAAGAGGCCACTGGGCTGAGTTTTCAGCTCACAAAAATCCATTTCCCTCACCCTGAGTCCAACAGGCTCAAGTTGGGGGTTTTTTTTATGGTTTTTTTTTTTGTTTTTTGGTTTATTTTTTTCACCTGTGCCCTCCTTTTCTTTCTGTTTCCACTAGATGTCACTTACAGCCACAAAGTCAGCGTTTCCCCTGGGTTTTTAACCACCTCTCCAAGAGGTTAAAATTCTCGTGGGAATCCTAAAAACGAGCTCTGGGGTGTGCAGAACAGGGGGATGTGGTGGTGCTGGAGCAGCCAGGGGAGGGGTTTGGGGGAATCCTGAGCATCCATGCAGCTGCTGGGAGAAGGGAAAATCCCAATTCCATGAGGCTGATCCCTGTGCTGATCCCTGCCCTGATCCCTGCCCTGATCCCAGCTCTGATCCCTGTGCTGATCCCAGCCCTGATCCCTGTGCTGATCCCAGCCCTGATCCCTGTGCTGATCCCAGCCCTGATCCCTGTGCTGATCCCTGTGCTGATCCCTGCCCTGATCCCCAGCCCTGATCCCTGCTCTGATCCCTGTGCTGATCCCTGTGCTGATCCCTGCCCTGATCCCAGCCCTGATCCCTGCCCTGATCCCTGCCCTGATCCCCAGCCCTGATCCCTGCCCTGATCCCTGCCCTGATCCCTGTGCTGATCCCTGCCCTGATCCCCAGCCCTGATCCCCAGCCCTGATCCCTGTGCTGATCCCTGCCCTGATCCCAGCCCTGATCCCCAGCCCTGATCCCTGTGCTGATCCCTGCCCTGATCCCTGCCCTGATCCCTGCCCTGATCCCTGCCCTGATCCCTGTGCTGATCCCTGCTCTGATCCCTGTGCTGATCCCTGCTCTGATCCCAGCCCTGATCCCTGTGCTGATCCCTGTGCTGATCCCTGCCCTGATCCCTGCCCTGATCCCCAACCCTGATCCCTGTGCTGATCCCTGCCCTGATCCCTGTGCTGATCCCTGTGCTGATCCCTGTGCTGATCCCTGTGCTGATCCCTGCCCTGATCCCTGTGCTGATCCCTGTGCTGATCCCTGTGCTGATCCCTGCCCTGATCCCTGCCCTGATCCCTGTGCTGATCCCTGCCCTGATCCCAGCCCTGATCCCTGTGCTGATCCCTGTGCTGATCCCTGCTCTGATCCCAGCCCTGATCCCTGTGCTGATCCCTGTGCTGATCCCTGCCCTGATCCCAGCCCTGATCCCTGCCCTGATCCCTGCCCTGATCGCTGTGCTGATCCCTGTGCTGATCCCTGCTCTGATCCCAGCCCTGATCCCTGTGCTGATCCCTGTGCTGATCCCTGCTCTGATCCCAGCCCTGATCCCTGTGCTGATCCCTGCCCTGATCCCTGTGCTGATCCCAGCCCTGATCCCAGCCCCTGATCCCTGTGCTGATCCCCAGCCCTGATCCCTGTGCTGATCCCTGTGCTGATCCCTGCCCTGATCCCTTTGCTGATCCCAGCCCTGATCCCTGCCCTGATCCCTGTGCTGATCCCTGCCCTGATCCCAGCCCTGATCCCTGCCCTGATCCCTGTGCTGATCCCTGCCCTGATCCCTGCCCTGATCCCTGCCCTGATCCCCAGCCCTGATCCCTGCCCTGATCCCTGTGCTGATCCCTGTGCTGATCCCAGCCCTGATCCCTGCCCTGATCCCTGCTCTGATCCCTGTGCTGATCCCAGCCCTGATCCCAGCCCTGATCCCTGCCCTGATCCCAGCCCTGATCCCAGCCCTGATCCCAGCCCTGATCCCAGCCCTGATCCCTGCTCTGATCCCTGCGCTGATCCCAGCCCTGATCCCAGCCCTGATCCCTGCCCTGATCCCAGCCCTGATCCCAGCCCTGATCCCTGTGCTGATCCCTGTGCTGATCCCTGTGCTGATCCCTGTGCTGATCCCTGTGCTGATCCCTGTGCTGATCCCAGCCCTGATCCCTGTGCTGATCCCTGTGCTGATCCCTGTGCTGATCCCAGCCCTGATCCCTGTGCTGATCCCTGCCCTGATCCCTGCCCTGATCCCTGCTCTGATCCCTGTGCTGATCCCAGCCCTGATCCCTGCCCTGATCCCAGCCCTGATCCTGCTCTGATCCCTGTGCTGATCCCTGTGCTGATCCCTGCCCTGATCCCTGTGCTGATCCCTGCCCTGATCCCTGCCCTGATCCCTGCCCTGATCCCTGTGCTGATCCCTGTGCTGATCCCTGTGCTGATCCCTGCCCTGATCCCTGCCCTGATCCCAACCCTGATCCCTGTGCTGATCCCTGCCCTGATCCCTGTGCTGATCCCTGTGCTGATCCCTGTGCTGATCCCTGTGCTGATCCCTGCCCTGATCCCTGTGCTGATCCCTGTGCTGATCCCTGTGCTGATCCCTGCCCTGATCCCTGCCCTGATCCCTGTGCTGATCCCTGCCCTGATCCCAGCCCTGATCCCTGTGCTGATCCCTGCCCTGATCCCTGTGCTGATCCCAGCCCTGATCCTGTGCTGATCCCTGCCCTGATCCCTGTGCTGATCCCAGCCCTGATCCCTGTGCTGATCCCTGCCCTGATCCCTGTGCTGATCCCTGTGCTGATCCTGTGCTGATCCCTGTGCTGATCCCTGCCCTGATCCCTGCCCTGATCCCCAACTCTGATCCCTGCCCTGATCCCAGCTCTGATCCCTACCAGCTGTGCAGGGACAGTGACACGGTGCCAGCTGTGCCATCAGCAGGGACAGTGACACGGTGCCAGCTGTGCAGGACGGTGACACGGTGCCAGCTGTGCAGGACAGTGACACGGTGCCATCAGCAGGGACAGTGACACGGTGCCATCAGCAGGGACACAGTGCCAGCTGTGCAGGACAGTGACACGGTGCCATCAGCAGTGACAGTGACACGGTGCCAGCCGTGCAGCCGTGCCAGGAGCAGCACCAGGCTCACCCCAGGCCCTGCCAGCCCAAATGCCACTGTCACAAAAGCTCCAGCTCTGTGCCAGCTGAGGGCCCAAGGACATCACTGATCCCAAAATCAGGACCTGGGAATCTGGGAATGAAAGGAATTAATTTTTTTCATTCACCTGGGAATAAAAATGCCTGAACAGAGATTCCCTTTAATTTGTTTCCACGTTTTTGAATACAAAACCCCAGGGAGAGCTGCAGCCCTGATCTCCCCAGGCTGGAGGGTTTGTACAGAGGTTTCTGAGGCAGAAAAAAAAATTCCCCCCTGAATTTTTCCTTTTCCAAGCAAAATCCCCGGAGTCTCTCTGCGGGTTCCACATCCCCACTTTTCCACGAGCCCTCCCGGCACCGCGGGCAGGGCTGGCTTAATCAGCTCCTGGCTAATTGCCCAGGCAGCGCCTGGAGCCAGCGAGGGGCTGCTGGAAAAAGGCAGGAGCAGAGCCAGGCAGCAGCTGAGGCTGTTCCTGCGCCTTTTTTATTCCTCCCCTGGGGGCAGAGAGGCTCAGAAAGCCCCGGCGTGGGACCAGGGCTGCCCTGCTCTGGCATCTTAACAAGAAGCAGCTGCTGGAGGCAGAGCGAGGAGCAGCACAAGGAACAGACCCCGCCGCATTAATTAAAGGTCACGGGGCCGCTCCAGAGGCTCCCCAATTACCTCGGGGAGAGTGTGGCTAATGTGAGATAATGATGTCATCCAGCCACTAATGAGGCAGGTTATCCAAACCCCCTCCCCGCCAGGATGAGCTTTTCCCTCGGCACCTTTTCCTCGAGGATGCTGCACAATGGAGGCAGGAGGAGAGGCCACGGCCTCTTTGAGGTTTTTGTGCCGAGGAGCAGCTCAGCGAGGCCCCTTCCCCTCTGGAATTGCCCCTGGTGTGATGTCAACAGGATATTGTGTGGCACTGACCCCGCTGCTTAATTGAACCTAATTGGGAGGTGGAAATCTGCTGCTGCTCTGGAAGGATCCAGCTCCTGGTGATCCCAGAGCATCCCCGGGGAACGGCTCTGGGCGGGGAGAACCACTGGCTCTTCTCTCGGCATCCATCAGAGCAGGAGGAAAAGTGTTTGGGCACACAAAAAGTGTCCTGGGGACACAAAATCCCCTCTGAGGAGCAGCTGTGTCCTCACCTCCTCTCCCTCTCCTCCAAGGGGGCTGGGGCCAACAGGGCTTGGGGGGAGGGTGGAAAAAAAAGTGTTGGAATGTTCAATTCCTGCACCAGGCGGGACAGAACGCTGGGGCAGGGATTAAAATGGAAATAAAAAATTAAAATGGAAATGGAAATAAAAAACCACAGGGTGCCATTTCTTGGAAGGGGAAGAGGAAAGGGGACAGAGAGCCAGGGAAGCACCCAAAATAAACCAGTGTGAACATCTGGAGCTGAGCTGAGAGAGGTGTGAACATCTGGAGCCGTGTCCACCCCCAGCTGCACACCGGGAAGGGGCAAACTGGGACGGAAGGCTGAGCGTGCTGGGAGAACCCGGCTGGATTCTGGGAGGGGGGATGGGGCAAAGCCCAGAGCCCAGAGCCCAGCCCCAAACCAGACCCTGCGGAGGGTCAGCCTCGATTTTGGGCTCCGGGGGTTCCTGGAGCACCGTGCAGGGATGCAGAGACTCCTCCCTGCCCGGGAACACTCAGCTGGAGGGATGCACAGCTGGGGGATGCACAGCTGGGGATGCACAGCTGGGGGATGCACAGCTGGAGGGATGCACAGCTGGGGGATGCACAGCTGGGGATGCACAGCTGGAGGATGCACAGCTGGAGTGGGTGCACAGCTGGGGGATGCACAGCTGGGAATGCACAGCTGGAGGGGATGCACAGCTGGAGGGATGCGCAGCTGGAGTGGGGATGCACAGCTGGAGGATGCACAGCTGGAGGGATGCACAGCTGGGGATGCACAGCTGGGGATGCACAGCTGGAGGATGCACAGCTGGAGGGATGCACAGCTGGGGGATGCACAGCTGGGGGATGCACAGCTGGAGGATGCACAGCTGGGGATGCACAGCTGGAGGGATGCACAGCTGGGGATGCACAGCTGGGGATGCACAGCTGGAGGATGCACAGCTGGGGGATGCACAGCTGGGGATGCACAGCTGGGGGATGCACAGCTGGAGGGGATGCACAGCTGGGGGATGCACAGCTGGAGGATGCACAGCTGGGGATGCACAGCTGGGGATGCACAGCTGGGGGATGCACAGCTGGAGGGATGCACAGCTGGAGGATGCACAGCTGGAGGATGCACAGCTGGAGGATGCACAGCTGGGGGATGCACAGCTGGGGATGCACAGCTGGAGGATGCACAGCTGGGGATGCACAGCTGGAGGATGCACAGCTGGGGGATGCACAGCTGGAGGGATGCACAGCTGGAGGATGCACAGCTGGGGATGCACAGCTGGAGGATGCACAGCTGGGGATGCACAGCTGGAGGATGCACAGCTGGAGGATGCACAGCTGGGGATGAACAGCTGGGGATGCACAGCTGGAGGGATGCACAGCTGGAGGGATGCACAGCTGGGGATGCACAGCTGGGGATGCACAGCTGGAGGATGCACGGCTGGGGATGCACAGCTGGGGATGCACAGCTGGGGATGCACAGCTGGAGGATGCACAGCTGGGGATGCACAGCTGGAGGGATGCACAGCTGGAGGATGCACAGCTGGGGATGCACAGCTGGGGGATGCACAGCTGGAGGATGCACAGCTGGGGGATGCACAGCTGGGGATGCACAGCTGGGGATGCACAGCTGGAGGGATGCACAGCTGGAGGGATGCACAGCTGGGGGATGCACAGCTGGAGGGGATGCACAGCTGGGGGATGCACAGCTGGAGGGGATGCACAGCTGGGGATGCACAGCTGGAGGGATGCACAGCTGGGGGATGCACAGCTGGGGATGCACAGCTGGGGATGCACAGCTGGAGGGCTGCACAGCTGGAGGAGCTGCACAGCTGGAGGGATGCACAGCTGGGGATGCACAGCTGGAGGGCTGCACAGCTGGAGGGCCGCACAGCTGGAGGATGCACAGCTGGAGGGCTGCACAGCTGGAGGATGCACAGCTGCGGGGTGCACAGCTGGAAAGGCTGCACGGCTGGAGGGGCTGCACAGTTGGGGAGATGCACAGCTGGAGTGGTGCACAGCTGGAGGGCTGCACAGCTGGAGGAGCTGCACGGCTGGAGGAGCTGCACAGCTGGAAGGCTGCACAGCTGGAGGGGCTGCACGGCTGGAGGGGATGCACAGCTGGATCAGCTGCAGCTGCTGGTGGCAGCCCCAGCCCCGCCGTGTCCCCAGGCCCGGTGTGACCCAGGGCTCCCCCGGGTGTGGTTCTCACCCCGAGCCCGGGCGCAGGGCCGCGTTCGCCAGCAGCTCCTCCCCTCCCTCTGCCCCTGCTCTCCCGCTGCTCGCTCGGGTTTCCTGCAGCAGCACCGATTCGTGTCTGCCCCGGCCTCCCCTTCTGGAACAAACACCTGCTGGAAGTCCCTCTTCAGCCCAGGAACAATAAAAAACCTTATCTTGAATGTAAGATTTGGGATTTCTAGCAATAGCCGGGGGTGCATCATGGTTCCAATCTGGGGTTTCCCAGAGTGAGCCTGAACGTGAGGCACCATGAGAACAAACCCTAACAAACAGCTGTTCCATCCCTGTGACAGTCTCTCCACTGATTTTTTCACCTCATAAATACGTCACTTTAACCCCACACTTATTTTTAATAATTTTCCCCCCAACTCTGATGAGATGGAGCTGTTAACCCATACTTATTTTTAATAATTTTCCCCCCAACTCTGATGAGATGGAGCTGTTAACCCCATACATATTTTTAATAATTTCCCCCAACTCTGACGAGATGGGGCTCTCCTGGAAGTATTTGAAGGCTTTGTCCAGTTTGCCTTTCTGGATCATTTCTCGTTCCAGCTGAGCCCCGGGCAGGGAGGCAGCACCAAGGCAGGATCAGGAGCCTTGCCCTGAGCCTGACCCCGCTGCAGAGCTGCTGGGGGCACAGCCAGCAGCGACAGAGGCAGGAGGAGCCGATTCCTGCTCTCCCACCCCAACCCTCAGCAAGGAGCTGCTGCTGCCAAGCCAGAGCTTCCTGCGGATAAACTGCAGTGACCCCTTTTCCAGAGCTCAAACCCCATCCAAAGCCACAAAAGGGGAGTTCTGGGGAGCTGCCGGCTGGGATTCGTTTATTTTTATTTCTTTTTTGGGCTCTGGGAGCAGCCAGCACGTGGCTGGGGTGGGAGTGCTGGCAGGGGGAGGCAGAGGGGGATGCAGGCTGCAGAGATCTCGAGCTCTCCCAGGAAAGCAGAGCTGAGCAGAGCCAGGGCTGCTCATTATCTGCAGCTCTCATCCCTCCCACAGCCTGAAAAAGTTGTCAGGGCAAAGAGAGCATGGGCGGGAGGGAGGGGAGAGATGAAAAGACTGAAAAGGCAGCAGGAGGAGGAGGAGGAGGAGCAGAGGGTGAGGCAGCATGCAGCTTTTCCAGAGGGAGGGCTGAGGGAGGGCTGAGAAGGAGTTTTTGCCCACCAGGACGCCCTGAATTCCCAGCCAGGCTCAGCAGCCAAGGGCTGGGTGGGATATTCTCCCTCCATCTGCTGCAGGAATTCTGCTCCCCCGGGCTGGGTGGGATTTTTCCACGCTCGGGCTAAATCAACAAAATCTCCCAACGTGCAGTGAAGGGAGGGCTGGAGCTCAAACCCCTGACCTTTGCTAATCCCCAGCAGTGCCTGCAGGCTGCAGCTCTGGCAGACTTTGCTCTCCCCACGGGCAGAGTTTTACCCTCGCAGCCTTGCTGTGGGGCAGGAGCTGCCCCAGGATGATCCCAGCCCTGTCTGGGGCTTCCAGGGGAGCTGGGATGTGCTGCCGGCCCCTCAGGACCTGCCTGTGCTTCCTTCTGCACTTCTAAAAACGGGATAACGAGGGCTGAGGCCTTGGAGATGCTGGCTATAAAAAACAATCCCCGTGCAGCAGCTGGAGTGCTCACAGCAGGCTGGGAAGGTGCTCCTGCTTCCAACCAAAATAGGGACGTTCTGAGCAAACTCCTGGCTCGCCTGGCAGCATCAGGACCCTCACCCACGAGCCAGGACCAGTGTTGGTTCCAGATTTCTGGCCCTGCTGTCCCCAAGCCCTGGTTGCAGCACTCAAACCACCCCCAGCTCGGAAAAATAACAAACAGAGGGTGGCAAAGCTGAGCAAAAAGCTGCAAAGGCAGCTCCAGCCTCCTCCTGCTGCTGCTCAGCCAGAGGCACCGCAGCCAGGCAGGGGCAGAGCTGCTTCCCAGGGAAATCTCCCCTGCAATCCATCCCCCGGCAGCCGAGCAGGAGCAGCCCGAGCCCCCGTGCCCACCCTGACAGAGCCCGCATCCCCGAGCGTGGGCTCAGGATTCAGACCCCGAACGCTCCCAGGGGAGGGAAAATCCCCAGAAATGAGCAGGAGAGCAGCTGTGCCTGCCCAGCAAGAGCCAGCCCGAGCCTGCCGCGCTCTCAGCGCTGTCACCATCGCGTGGGGACAGTGACTCAGGGCTCGGTGACTCATCCTGGCCCTGGAATCGTTTCCCCAACGCCGCTTTCTGCCGGCAGGGACCCGTCCTTCATCGCCCTGCGCTGCCCCCGGAGCGATAAATCCGGGATGAGCTTGTTTTCCTTTGGAAGCTGCACCCGGAGCAGAAAATAAACACCGGGTCTGTCGCCTCTTGAGTTATGGGCGACTTTAGAGGCTGCGAGTGTGAAAAAGTTAATTGCCTGACACCGCAATTAATCACCCTGAGCGCGGGCTGGCTGTGCCAGGGCCACCCCCGAGGGGTGCCCGTGTCACAGCTGTCACCACGGCCCGCTGTCCCTGCCCAGCCACCCGCGTGTGGCAGCCCCGGCCCCGGGCGCGGCAGCTCCGAGGCTTTTGTGGATTTGCACGGATAAAAGGAGGGTGGAGAGGGAGAGAAAATCCCACTTGGTGGCTTTCTTTGAACGCCCTGGGATGTTTGCAAAGCCATCAGCGAGTGATGCTCGCCCGGACCCCCGGGGGGCTCGCAGGGGGCTGGGGGTGGATGGAAAAAATTGGAAAACAAGGATTTTGGAGCGTGGCTGTTCCCTCCCCAGGGTGAAAAACCGCGTGGAGCACAGGGAGTTCCCATCCCGAAAGTGAAACCCATGGAGTTACCGGGCAGCTAAAAAACAACCAGCGAGCTGCCCCGGGCGCATTCCCCCTCCCCGAGGAAAAAAACAATTCCAGGCCTGGAAATTTTGTGCTGGCAGAGCCCTGGAGCCGGGCACAGCC
>CM067627.1:6333873-6378084 GCA_034336685.1 Luscinia luscinia | reverse complement strand
CCCCAAAATCCTGCCTGCCCCAAAATCCTGCCTGCTCCAAAATCCTGCCTGCCCCAAAATCCTGCCTGCTCCAGGATCGCACCTGGCAAAGGCAGAGCTGCTGAGCAGGCAGCTTTTCACATCCCAGCTTTTTCCCAAATCTCAGTCTTTCCCTAATTCCAGCTTTTCCCAAATCCCAGCTTTCCCATATCCCAGCATCTTTTCCCAATCCCAGCTTCTTCTCCCCATTCCAGCTTCTTTTCCCCATCCCAGCTTTTTGCTCCTCATCCCACCTTTTCCCATCCCAGCTTTCCTCAATCCCAGCTTTTCCTCATCTCAGCTGTTTTTGCCATCCCATCTTTTCCTCATCCCAGCTTTCCTAATCCCATCTTTTTCCCATCCCAGCTGCTTTCTGCAATCCCAGCACTTCCTCATCCCAGTTCCTTTCCTCCATCCCAGTTCCTTTCCTCATCCCAGTTCCTTTCCCATCCAGTTTCTTTCCCCATCCCAGTTCCTTTTCCTCCATCCCAGTTCCTTTCCCCATCCCAGTTCCTTTTCCTTCATCCCAGTTCCTTTCCCTCATCCCAGTTCCTTTCCTTCATCCCAGTTCCTTTTCCCCATCCCAGTTCCTTTTCCTCCATCCCAGTTCCTTTCCTCCATCCCAGTTCCTTTCCCTCCATCCCAGTTCCTTTTCCTCATCCCAGTCCCTTTCCTCCATCCCAGTTCCTTTCCCCCATCCCAGTTCCTTTTCCCCATCCCAGTTCCTTTTCCCCATCCCAGTTCCTTTCCCCATCCCAGTCCCTTTCCTCATCCCAGTTCCTTTTCCTCATCCCAGTTCCTTTTCCTCCATCCCAGTTCTTTTCCCCCATCCCAGTTCCTTTTCCTCATCCCAGTTCCTTTTCCCCATCCCAGTTCCTTTCCCCATCCCAGTTCCTCTTCCCCATCCCAGTTCCTTTCCCCCATCCCAGTTCCTTTCCCCATCCCAGTTCCTTTCCCCCATCCCAGTTCCTTCCTCATCCAGTTCCTTTTCCCCATCCCAGTTCCTTTTCCCCATCCCAGTTCCTCTCACTCCATCCCAGTTCCTTTTCCCTCATCCCAGTTCCTTTCCCTCATCCCAGTTCCTTTCCTCATCCCAGTTCCTTTCCCCAATCCCAGCACTTCCTCATCCCAGTTCCTTTCCCTCATCCCAGTTCCTTTCCTCATCAGTTCCTTTTCCTCATCCCAGTTCCTTTCCCCATCCCAGTTCCTCTCCTCCACCCCAGTTCCTTTCCCATCCCAGTCCCTTTCCTCCATCCCAGTTCTTTTCCCCCATCCCCGATTTTTTTCCCCATCCCCTATTTTTCCCCCATCCCAGTTCTTTTCCCCATCCCAGTTCTTTTCCCCCATCCCCGATTTTTTCCCCCATCCCCGATTTTTTCCCCCATCCCAGTTCTTTTCCCCATCCCAGATTTTTTCCCTATCCCTGCTGCTACAAGATGATTTTTTTTTCCAGCCCGCACACACCTCGCTGTGAGAAAATTGAATTATTTCTCACCGGGGCATTTCTACCTCTCCACCTGCACCCCTGGGCCACCTCCTGTGGCAACCTCGCGCCGGCCCCAGGTGGCCACATCCATCTGTGCCCCTGGCTGCTGGCAGCAGCTCATTAATTCTCGGCGGAGCACCCAGGATGTGCCAGACACTGCGAACAGACGGTGCCTGGAGGGGCTGCGAGCTCCTGGGGTGCAGATGGGTCTGGGGGCGCTGCCAGGGGGGTAAAGGATGCTCGGGGGATGCTCCACAACACCGCGGGGAAAAAAAAAATTAAAAATTTTAAAAAAAGTATGCATCGCCTCCCTGGTTCTGCTGGGCATCAACAGCAGGCAGAAAAATCAAATTAAAAAAAATTTAAAATAAATTTTAAAAAATTAAAAAGAAATTTTTAAAAAGTAGGATTTGGGGAGGGGAAAAAAGGAGGATTTTGGGAACGGGGAGAAGAGGAAAAGGTGAGGGAGAAGCGTGTCCTCCAAGCCAGAATCCTGCCCCGGCAAGGGTTAAGGCATCCGGCACATTTTCTGTCAAGCGGGCGGATGGGATTTCAGGTTGCTCGGGACTTCAGCGTCTCTCCGAGTTCGGGGGGAGACAAAAAAAAAAAAAAAAGAAAAAAAAAAAGAAAAAAAACAAAGGCAGAGCCCGAGGCAGGTTGGTGGTTAAACAATAGCTCAGGAACTCGAGATGCTGCCGGAGCCACCGGGAGAGGCTCCGGGCACCTTCCAGCAGCCAGGCGCGGAAAGTTGGGAGGCAGCTCCGCATCCCGGCCGCGCCGCAGAGGGAAATGCCCATAAAAAGCCACCTCTGGAGATCCCCCCGCACAGCCCCTCCTCATCCCAAACCCCTCCGATCCCAGCCCAAAAAGCAGCGCGGGCCGAGCTCCCCGCGAGGGGCGGGTTTTACCTTGCAGGAGTAGGTGTGGTGCACCGGGTCCACGTTCATGATCTCCTCCACCGTGCCCGTCAGCACCACGTTGGCCTCCTCCTCCCTGCGCTCCAGCTCCCGCTCGGGGCAGCCCGCGGAGCCCAGCGCCGAGCCCAGCGCCAGCGCCGAGCCCAGCAGCGCCAGCAGCGCCAGCAGCGCCAGCAGCGCCCGGCCGCCGGCGGCCAGCGCTGGCCCCATGCTGCGGGTGGCCCGCTGGTGGCCCGCTGGTGGCCCGGTGCCGCTGGTGGCCCGGTGCCGCTGGTGGCCCGGTGGCGGTGCTGGTATCCCGGTGCCGGTGCTGGTGGCCCGGTGCCGGTACTGGTGTCCCGGTGCCGGTGCCGCCGCTGTCCCGGAGCCGCGCTCAGACAAAGCGGCCCCGGCTCGCAGGCAGCGCTGGCGCAGCCAAAAGGGCCACTTTTGTTCCAGGAGGTGAAAAGGAGGAAAGAAAGAGAGGAGGGAGGGAGGGAGGGCAGAGAGGGGAGGGGAGAAGGAGGAAAATCCCAGGAGGAGGAGGAGGAGGAGGAGGAGGAGGTTTGGCTCCCAGCGAGGAGCGCCGGGCGCTCGCTGGAAGAAAGCGCGCAGGATTTGCATGCAATCTGAATTGCTGATAAGGAGGGAGCGGGGTGAGGGGGAGGGAGGGAGAGGGAGGAGGGAGGGAGGCAGCGCGCCCGCCCCGCTGGCAGCGCTCGGTGCGAACGCCGCCCCCAGGAAGCGCAGCGAGCTCGCCGCGGTTAATGGATAATCAGCGCCGCAACGTGAGGAGACTTTTAAAGGTGTACGGGCCGCGGCCGGCACCGCCACCCTCCGCGGGGAGCAGCTGGCGGCTGTCCCCAGCCCTGTGCGTGGCACCCCGGCATTTCTGTCCCTGTCACCCCCAGCCCTGTGCGTGGCACCCCGGCATTTCTGTCCTGTCACCTCAGCCCTGTGCGGCACCCGGCATTTCTGTCCCTGTCACCCCCAGCCCTGTGCGCGGCACCCCGGCATTTCTGTCTCATCCCCAGCCCTGTCCCCGGGGTGTGGCACCCGGCATTTCCATCCTGTCACCCCCAGCCCTGTGCGAGGCACCCCGACATTTCTGTCCTGTCACTGCCCCAGCCTGAGCGCAGCATTTCATCCTGTCACCCCAGTCCTGCGTGTGGCACCCCGACATTTCTGTCCCTGTCACCCCCAGCCCTGTCCCGGGGTGTGCGGCACCCGACATTTCCCTCCTGTCACCCCAGTCCTGTCCCAGGGTCTGTGGCACCCCAACATTTCCATCCTGTCACCCCAGTCCTGTCCCTCCATCCTACACCCCAAGATTCTCAAAGGGGGTGACACTGTGATATTTCCATCCTGCCACCCCAGTTCTGTCCCAGGGTCTGTGGCACCCCAACATTTCCATCCTGTCACCCCAGTCCTGTCCCTCCATCCTGCACCTGAGATTCTCAAGGGGTGACACTGTGACATTTCCCTCCCTGTCACCCCCAGCCCTGTCCCCTCCATCCTGCACCCCTGAGATTCTCAAAGAGAGGTGACACTGTGACATTTCCATCCTGTCACTCCCAGTTCTGTCCTGGGGTGTGTGGCACCCCGACATTTCCATCCCTGTCACCCCCAGCCCTGTCCCTCCATCCTGCACCCCAAGATTCTCATAGGGGAGGTGACACTGTGACATTTCCATCCTGTACTAGTTTTGTCCCAGGGTGTGACACCCCGACATTTCCTCCCTGTCACCCCCAGTCTTGTTTTTGGGGTGTCCCTGCTCCATCCTGCACCCCTGAGATTCTCAAGTGTCACCTCTGTGACATTTCCATCCTGTCAACCCCAGTTCTGTCCCCTCCATCCCACACCCCAAGATTCTCAAAGAGAGGTGACACTGTGACATTTCCGTCCCTGTCACCCCCAGCCCTGTCCCCTCCATCCCTCACCCCAAGATTCTCAAGAGAGGTGACACTGTGACATTTCCATCCTGTCACCCCAGCCCTGTCCCAGGGTCTGTGGCACCCGACATTTCCATCCTGTCATCCCCAGCCTGTCCTCCATCCTGCACCCCAAGATTCTCAAAGAGAGGTGACACTGCGACATTTCCATCCTGCCACCCCCCAGCCTTGTCCCCTCCATCCCTCACTCCTGAGATTCTCAAAGAGAGGTGACACTGTGACATTTCCATCCTGTCACCCCAGCCCTGTCCCAGGGTCTGTGGCACCCGACATTTCCATCCCTGTCATCCCCAGCCTGTCCCCTCCATCCTGCACCCCAAGATTCTCAAAGAGAGGTGACACTGTGACATTTCCATCCTGTCACCCCCAGTCCTGTCCCCTCCATCCCACACCCCAAGATTCTCAAGAGAGGTGACACTGTGACATTTCCATCCTGCCACCCCCAGCCCTGTCCCCTCCATCCCACACCCCAAAATTCTCATAGGGAGGTGACACTGTGACATTTCCATCCCTGTCACCCCCAGCCTTGTTTTGGGGTGTCCCTGCTCCATCCTGCACCCCTGAGATTCTCAAGTGTCACCTCTGTGACATTTCCGTCCCTGTCACCCCCAGCCCTGTCCCCTCCATCCTGCACCCCAAGATTCTCAAGAGAGGTGACACTGTGACATTTCCGTCCCTGTCACCCCCAGCCTGTCCCCTCCATCCCACACCCCAAGATTCTCAAAGAGAGGTGACACTGTGACATTTCCATCCTGCCACCCCCAGCCTGTCCCCTCCATCCCACACCCCAAGATTCTCAAAGACAGGTGACACTGTGACATTTCCATCCTGCCACCCCCAGCCCTGTCCCCTCCATCCCACACCCCAAGATTCTCAAAGGTGACACTGTGACATTTCCATCCTGTCACCCCCAGCCCTGTCCCCTCCATCCCACACCCCAAGATTCTCATAGAGGTGACACTGCGACACTTCCATCCTGCCACCCCAGTCCCCCCGGACGCTCCCGGTTATCCCCGCAGGGAAGCCGAGGCCGGGCTGGCCCCGTTGGGGACATCGCTGTCCCCGCGCCGTGACACAGCCACACGCGGCACCATGGAACGCTTCGGGACGGGAAAAAAAAACAAAAAAAAAACCCCTAAAACCCATTTCCTGCCCCTCCTTTCCCCGGGCCAGGCTCCTGGGGGACAGGTCTGTCCCTGCCCGCCCCTCCCGGGACATTCCCGTGTCCCCTGCAGTGAGGACAGAGCGAAAATCGGCGTTCAGGTGGCGCCCAGGGCGGGATGTTGTTTCTGCCCTCCAGGAATCAGAGGGGCTTCGTGAGGCTCTTTCACTCCGTGGCCCGAAAAAAGCCCTAAAAGAGCCCCAGCGGCCCTAAAAAACTCTCAATGGCCCTTAAAAAAGCTCCAATGGCCCTAAAAAAAGCCCTAAAAAGCCCCATTTGCCCAAAAAAAAAGCCCTAAAGAGGCCCCAATGGCCCTAAAAAAAGCCTCAATGGCCCTAGAAAAAAAAAGCCATAAAAAATCCCAAATTGTCCTAAAAAAGCCCCAATGGCCCTAAAAAAGCCCTCAATGGCCCTAAAAAAACCCCAATTGCCCTAAAAAAAGCCCTAAAAAAGCCCCAAAGGCCCTAAAAGAAAGGCCATAAAAAAGCCCAAATTGCCCTAAAAAAAGCCGCAATTGCCCTAAAAAAAGCCCTAAAAAAGCCCCAATAGCACTAAAAGAAGCCCTAAAAAGACGCAATGGCCCTAAAAAAAGCCCTAAAAAAACCCCAATTGCCCTAAAATTCCCCATGTGTGACCAGGCCCAGCTGCTGCTCCCAGGTGAAGTTTAACCCCACACCAATCCCCGTGTCCTGCTGGGATGTTTCAATGACCTTCCCCAAATTCCCCAGGAATTTCTTCCCAAATTCCTCAAGAATTCCTTCCCCCAATTCCCCAGGAATTCCTTCCCCCCTTTCCCCAGGAATTCCTTCCCCAATTCCCCAGGAATTCCTTCCCAAATTCCCCAAGAATTCCTTCCCCAATTCTCCAGGAATTCCTTCCCCCATTTCCCCAGGAATTCCTTCCCAAATTCCCCAGGAATTCCTTCCCCCAAATTCCCCAGGAATTCCTTCCCCCAATTCTCCAGGAATTCCTTCCCAAATTCCCCAATAATTCCTTCCCCCAATTCCCCAGGAATTCCTTCCCCAATTCCCCAAGAATTCCTTCCCCAATTCCCCAGGAATTCCTTCTCCCAATTCCCCAGGAATTCCTTCCCCCAATTCCCCAGAATTCCTTCCCCAAATTCCCCAGGAATTCTTTCCCCCATTTCCCCAGGAACTCCTTCCCCAAATTCCCCAGGAATTCCTTCCCAAATTCCCCAGGAATTCCTTCCCCAAATTCCCCAGGAATTCCTTCCCAAATTCCCCAGGAATTCCTTCCCCAAATTCCCCAGAAATTCCTTCCCCCAATTCCCCAGGAATTCCTTCCCCCAATTCCCCAGGAATTCCTTCCCCCAATTCCCCAGGAATTCCTTCCCAAATTCTCCAGGAATTCCTTCTCCCAAATTCCCCAGGAATTCCTTCCCCCAATTCCCCAGGAATTCCTTCCCCAAATTCCTCTGGAATTCCTTCCCAAATTCTCCAGGAATTCCTTCTCCCAATTCTCCAGGAATTCCTTCCCCCAAATTCCCCAGGAATTCCTTCCCCAATTCCCCAGAAATTCCTTCCCCTAATTCCCCAGGAATTCCTTCCCCCAATTCCCCAGGAATTCCTTCCCCCAATTCCCCAGAAATTCCTTCCCAAATTCTCCAGGAATTCCTTCTCCCAATTCTCCAGGAATTCCTTCCCCCAAATTCTCCAGAAATTCCTTCCCAAATTCTCCAGAAATTCCTTCCCCAAATTCCCCAGGAATTCCTTCCCCCAAATTCTCCAGAAATTCCTTCCCAAATTCCCCAGGAATTCCTTCCCCAAACCCCAGTTGTGCACTTTGCCCAATCCCCAACCCCTGGTGCTGCTTGCACACTCCTCCTTTCCTTCCCTCAATTATTTATTAAATGGAAATAAATGAACTTTGCTGAGAGCTCCAGAGTTTGTCCCTGGGGAGGTGGAGATGCCAAAAATCAGCCTGGAAATATCCCAAATATTCCCTGGGGTTTGCAGGGAAAGCACCCTGGGTGTTTCCTCTTGAACCCAGCAATTCTTGTAACCCCACAGCTTCTCCCAGGGCTCTTTCCACTCAAATTTTCCTCAAAAAATGTTCCAGAATGAAGACATCTGAAAAAAAATCCACATTATCCAATTTTTTAACAAAATCTTCCCCAAAACCTAGATTTTTGGGAGCCTCCATCCCTCAAAACCAAGCTCAGGCCTCACACCCCTGTGGTTCTTTCCATCCAAATTTTCCTCAAAAAATTCCAAGATGAAGCCACCTGAAAAAAATTCACATTATCCAATTTTTTCACCAAGAAAATTCCCCAAAACCAGGATTTTTGGGAGCCTCCAAACATATTTGTTTGGAAATCTCCATCCTTAAAATCAAGCTCAGGCCCCACAGGCCTCACACCCCTGTGGCTCTTTCCACTCAAATTTTCCTCAAAAAATGTTCCAGAATGAAGACATCTGAAAAAAAATCCACATTATCCCATTTTTTACCAAAATCTTCCCCAAAATCTTCGATTTTTGGAAGCCTCCACCCCTCAAAGCCGAGCTCAGGCCCCACACCCTGTAGCTCTTTGCACACAATTTTTCCTCAAAAAATTCCAGCATGAAGTGACGTGAAAAAAAATCAAAATTATCCAATTTTTTTACCAAAAATCTTCCCCAAAATCTTGGATTTTTGGGAGCCTCCATCCCTCAAAGCCAAGCTCAGGCCTCACTCCCCTGTGGTTCTTTCCACTCAAAACTTCCTCAAAAAATTTCAGCATGAAGTGACCTGAAAAAAAATATCCACATTATCCAAATTTTTCACCAAGAAAATTCCCCAAAATATGTTTTTTTGGAAATCTCCATCCCTTAAAATCAAGCTCAGGCCCCACAGGCCTCACACCCCTGTGGCTCTTTCCACTCAAAATTTTCCTCAAAAAATTCCAGCATGAAGTGACCTGAAAAAAATTCACATTATCCAATTTTTTTTACAAAAAACTTCCCCAAAAACCTGAATTTTTGGAAGCCTCCATCCCTCAAAGCCAAGCTCAGGCCTCCCAGCCCTGTGGCTCTTTCCACTCAAATTTTCCCCAAAAAATTCCAGCATGAAGTGACCTGAAAAAATCCACATTATCCAATTTTTTTTACCAAAATGGATTTTTTGGGAGCCCACATCCCTCAAAGCCCAACCCACGAATCCTCCCAGAGCAGCTCCCCCATTTCTATTATGAACTCCAGCTGCTGATTTTTTTTATCCTGCTCTTTTAATAATTAATTTTCATTGTATTCCTGGAAATCCCAGGAAGGAGCTGAGCTCGGTGTGGAAGGAACCAGCCCCAGAACCTCGCAGGGGAGGAATTATTTCTGAATTTGAGAATTTTCTGGGTTTAAATTGTCTCCTTTTAGCCCCACCCCTCCATCTGCTATCAGAGCAGGGATGGGAGGTGAAAAATGGGTTTCACACCTTTTTTTAAAATGTTTTTGCCCCAATCTGGTGTGATTTGAGTGGAATTATTTGGCTTTGAAGGGTTTTATTTGGTGAGGTCAGATGTGAGGAGCTCACTCTGCTTGTGGAGGTTTCATAGGATTCTGAAGGAGAAGGGTTTCCTAAAAGGCAGGAAAAGAAGAAATAGAAAGGAAAAAAAGAAGAAAAATAAAGAAAAAAAAAAAGAAGAAAAAGAAGAAAGAAAAAAAAAAGAAGGAAGAAAAAAGAAGAAGAAAAAGAAAAAGGAAAAAAAGAAGAAGAAAGAAAAAAAAGGAAGAAAAAGAAAAAGGGAAAAAAAGAAGAAAGGAAGAAAAAGAAAGAAAAAAAGAAGAAGAAAAAGAAAAAGGGAAAAAGAAGAAGAAGAAAGAAAAAAAAAAGAAGAAAAAGAAAAAGAAAAAAGAAGAAAGAAAAAAAAGAAAAAAGAAGAAGAAAAAAGAAAAAGGGAAAAAAAGAAGAAAGGAAAAAAGAAGAAAAATAAAAAGAAAAAAGAAGAAAGGAAAAAAAAAGAAAAAAGAAGAAGAAAAAGAAAAAGGAAAAAAAGAAGAAGAAAGAAAAAAAGGAAGAAAAAGAAAGAAAAGAAGAAGAAAAAGGGAAAAAGAAGAAAGAAAAAACAAGAAGAAAAAAGAAAGAAAAAAGAAGAATAAAAAGAAAAGGGAAAAAAGAACAAGAAAGAAAAAAAGAAAAATAAAAAGGGGAAAAAAGAACAAGAAAGGGGAAAAAAGAAGAAAAAGAAAAAAAAAGAAGAAGAAAAAAAGAAAATTGAAAAAAAAAAAGAAGAAAAGAAGGAAATCACCTTTTTAAGGCCCTTGTGCAGGGAGCTGCACATTCCCACAGGGAATTGCTGATAAAATGAGAAACGACAAAAAAAAACCAGACTGGGATATTTCTGTGGGAAAACCGAGGCGAATTCCTGGGCAGATGAGAGCCCAAAACAAACAACCAGCAGCTCCCAAAAATACACAGAGCCCGGGTTTGTCCTGTGAACCTGGGCTGGGAAAAATCCAGGAACCTGCTCAGGGGCGGCTCAGTCTGCCCTGGAAAATCAAAATATCCCGGGGAAAGTGTGAGGCTTTGGGAGGGAATTCTGAGTTGGTTTTTGGAGGGAGAGGGGGGAAGAGAAGGGAGCTGGCACTGCCCACATGTCACGGCAGGAAACTCAGGGCAAGGAGCCAAATATTTGCTTTAAAAGCAAATAAAGGCCCTGGAGAGGAAAAAGGAGGCCCAGGGGTGACAGCAGCACCTCCATCCCTCATTCCACTGTCCCCATCCCTGATTTCAGTGTCCCCATCCCTGAATTCAGTGTCCCCATCCCTGAATTCAGTGTCCCCATCCCTGATTTCAGTGTCCCCATCCCTGATTTCAGTGTCCTTATCCCTGATTTCAGTGTCCTTATCTCTGATTTCCACTGACTCCATCCCTGATTTCCACTGACTCCATCCCTGATTTCCACTGTCTCCATCCCTGATTTTTCCGTGCCCTTATCCCTGATTTTCACTGTTCCCATCCCTAATTTTCTGCATCCCCATCCCTGATTTCAGTGTCCTTATCCCTGATTTCCAACATCCCCATCCCTGATTTCAGTGTCCTTATCCCTGATTTCCACTGTCCCCATCCCTGATTTTCAATGTCCTTACCTTTGATTTTCTGCATCCCCATCTCTGATTTCCAGTCTCCCCATCCCTGATTTCAAGCATCTTCATCCCTGATTTCCATTGTTCCCATCCCTGAATTTCGACATCCCCATCTGTGAATTTCTGCATCCCCATCCCTGATTTTCAGTGCCCTTATCCCTGATTTTCACTGTTCCCATCCCTGATTTTCAGTGTCCTTATCTTCGATTTTCTGCATCCCCATCCCTCAATTCCAACATTCCCATCCCTGATTTCCAGTGTCCCCATCCCTGAATTCCAGCATCCCCATCCCTGATTTCCACTGTCCCCATCCCTGATTTTCAGTGTCCTTATCTCTGATTTTCTGCATCCTCATCCCTGATTTCCAACATCCCCATCCCCGATTTCCAACGTCCCCATCCCTGATTTCAGGGGACAGAAAAACTCAGGCCTTTCACCCCAAAAAAAAAAAAAAAAAGAATAATTCTGTGTTTTCCTCCCCAGATTGGTCTGGCAGCCTTGAACTGGGTTAAAACTGGGTGAAAACGGGGTTAAAAATTCCCAGCAGATCTGGACCCAGGCTTTGCTGCAGGGGCAGGAAAAGCAGGAATTGTGCTGAATGTGCCCAAATTCCCGGGGCTCCGGGAGAAAACCCCAAACCACGGCGGGCTCTGGGCTCTAATGACAGGGCAGGAGGAATTCAGCCTGGAGCGGGATGAAGGGATGGTGTCGCACCGGGATTTTTTGGGGATTTTTGGCCCCAAAATCCCGGTGATCAGAGCATGTTTTAGCCTAAACCCTGTTTTAGAGCTGGGTTTAGCAGCCCTGAACCTCCAGCGGGGTTTAACTTAACCCCAGCTCAGGAGCAAAAGCACCACGAGGAGTCTTTGAACCACAATCAAAAGGGAAAAAAAATAATAAAAAGGGAAAGGAGCAGAAGGAAAACCCAGCGTGAACTTGAGGGCAAAGGATCCCCCAGGAGCGCCCCGGGGGCTGCTGGAATTCCTCCTGCTGGAATTCCGTGTGGCCACGGAGCCTCCCTAATGTGGATTGATGGCCTCAGCCTGGAAAAAAAAACCCTTGCCCCCCTGAAAAATCCATTTTTCATCCCAAAAATCCCAATCTGAGCGGATTTCCCCGCTCCACTTCCAGAAAAAAAAAGGTCTCCATCCATCCCCCACCCTGAGGCGGCTCAGGGAAGAATTCCCACCTCGTTCTCCCGCTCCTGGATTGATTACAGGATTAATTGGGGGAAGCAAAAATGCTTCGCTGGGTGATCAATCTTCCCGCGGTTCCCTCACCTTGTCATCCTCTAATAACTGGGAAATCAAAATTCCCCTCCTGGCTGCCTCGTGCCTGCAAATGGATTTCTCTGCTGCATTGCTGGGAATCCTTAAAAGGCGTTTTGGGAGACAAATGGGATTAGCTGGGCAGGGAAAGTGCAGCCGCAGCATTTCTGCCTTCCCAGCAAAGGGAAAATTCAGCTCCAGCAGGCTGGGGGGAGAGGGAGCAGGGTTTGGGAATTGTGGGAAGCACCGGGGGCTGAGGAATATTGAAATGTTTATTAAATGCTTTAATATTTAGAGATAAAGCCTTTCCTGGTTGGAATTCCAGAGGAATGTTTGTGTTGGGTGTAAGGGGAGCTGGGAATTCTGTCCAGCTGGAATTGGATGTTCCCAGTCCTTCCTCCACAGAATTCCCTGGGTTTGATGTCCCAGGATTTGATGTGGGAACCACGGATGCAGAAATGAGGAATATTTGGAATAGAACACCAAAAACCTTTCCTGCTTTAAATCCCAGAGGATTTTGGTGCCTATTTTCTGTAAGGGACACTGGGAATTTTGTCCAGCTGGACATGGACATCCTCAGTTTTTCCTCTCACCCCACCACAGAATTCCCTGGATTTGATGTCCCAGAATTTTATGTGGGAGCCATGGAAGAAGAAATAAAGAATATTTGAAGTAAAACACTGAAAACTTTTCCTGGTTTAAATCCCAGAATTCCCAGGATTTGATGTGGGAGCCAAGGATGCAGAAATGAGGAATATTTGGAATGGAACACCAAAAACCTTTCCTGCTCTAAATCCCAGAATCCCCAGGATTTGACATAGAAGCCAAGAATGCAGAAATGAAGAATATTTGGAATGGAACACCAAAAGCCTTTCCTGCTTTAAATCCCAGAATTCCCAGGATTTGATGTAGGAGCCACAGATGCAGAAATGAAGAATATTTGGAATGGGACACCAAAAGCCTTTCCTGCTTTAAATCCCAGAATTCCCAGGATTTGATGTAGGAGCCACAGATGCAGAAATGAGGAATATTTGGATTAGAACACCAAAAACCTTCCTTTCTTTAAATCCCAGAACTGCCTGGCTCATCCCAGCGTGTTCCCAGCTGTTTGGGTTTGGATTTCCCAGCTGGGCACATCTGGGGGATGTCACCATCTCTGGAATGTCAGACTTGGCTCTGATTTATCTCAAGGAGCTGAGAACCAGGCCCTGCTCTTGCATGGAATGCTGTCCCTGAGAAATGGGGAATCCTGGAAGGGTTTTTGGGAGGGAAGGGACAAAAAGCTGATCCCAGGGTGGGGAACCCACCAGGGACATTCCAGGGACTCCTTCCCCTATCCCAGCTTGGCCAATTCCACCTGTGAATCTGGAATTTTTAAATCCCATTTATTTCCTTCTGCCACCGACTCTTTGAAGCCACAGGAATCTGGGAAATCCCAAACCCGGGGCAGTCCCAGTTGCCACCAGTGAGGCTCTGGGGGATCCCTGGGTGCCCAGGGATGTGGCAGGAGTTGATCCCTGGCACTTCCCAACCCCACAAACGTTCCCTGGTGGAAAACACCGAGCACAATTTAACCTGAAAGAGGAAATATTAAGATTCAGAGCATGCAGGGATCCAGCTTTTCCTTTTATTCCCTCTTTTTTTTTTTTTTCTGGAGGATTGAAGGAGCCAAGGTTTTCCCAGTCCCTCCGAGGGCCCTTGGCAACCCCTGCCCAGGGGTGGGCACAGAGGGGACCCAGCCCCCCCAAATCGTGGTTTCACACTCCCCCCAAGCCCCATTTCATCCTCTGAGCAGGATTTATTGGCCCAGGCTCTCCAGGAGATGGAGGCTTTTGTGTGGAATTTTATCCCAAACCCTTCCTGCAGCTGCTGCGTGGGCAAAAAAAAAAAGAAAAAAAACAGAGAGAGAAAAGGAGAGAGAATAAAAAGACATTGAAAGTGAGAGCTTTGAAAAGATTTCTTCTCGCTGGGATCGGTTTGTGAGTCACTCAGAGGGAATGACCAGGGAATATTTCATCCTGAGAGGATCTGGATGTGCCCAAGGCTCGGCTCTGCGGGCTTTAACCCCTTCCTGCCTGCTCTGCCCCGGCCTCGGGCTCTGGGACGGGTTTTTTCCTGGTTGAAACGGGGATATAAGGACGAGGATGCTGCCCCAGGATTCCCCATGGGGACCATTCCCAGCTTCACCCCTGGCTCGGTGCGGGGAGGAGCAGGGAAAGGGAGCTGAGGGTGCCCTGCACCTGCTGGCCAGGGGTGAGCGGGATTTTGGGAGGAATTCCCTTCCCAGGGACGGAATTCTCAGGGAAAGCCAAGCTGGAGGTTGAGGAGGATGGAGGGATGGATCCAAGGAGGATTTTGGGAGGAATTCCCTTCCCAGGGGCGGAATTCTCAGGGAAAGCCGAGCCGGAGGTTGAGGAGGATGGAGGGATGGATCCAAGGAGGATCCTGGATTTGCTGCAGTCCAAACTTTAAAAATCTGACAGAAAGTGGCAGGAGAGGAAGGGAAAACCCCAGCGCAGGGCAGCGGGACTGGATGACCTGTAAAGATCCCTCCACCCCAACCCACTCCACAATCCCCCGATCCTCTCCTTTCGGTTGTGGAGAGGATTTTCCACCCCCTCGCCCCTGCCAGGACCCAAACCTGCCCTAGACCCTCAGCTGAGCCAGAACCACCGGGCCAGGCACAGGGTTTGCTGCAGGGAGCGGGAGGGGAGCCAGCGCCGAGGCTGGTTGTGCCTCAGCCGCTCGGAGCTGTCAGGGCAGCGCATCCTGGCACGGCCCTGCAATTATCCAAAGTGCTTCTCGGAGAGCCGCAGCCTCATCCATTAGCGCCGCTCTGACTCAGGCGCTCCAGACCGGCTCTTCCCCTCTCCTCCCGCGCTGTTCCAGCCGGGAAAAGGGGAAAAAACTGCGGGCACAGGGCAGGGTGAGGAGGAAAATTCCCAGGATCTGATGTGGGAGCCGTGGGGAGATGCAGAAATAGGAATATTTGGAATAGAGCACCAAAACCCTTTCCTGCTTTAAATCCCAGAATTCGATGTGGGAGCCATGGGGAGATGCAGAAATGAGGAATATTTGGAATAGAGCACCAAAAACCTTTCCTGCTTTAAATCCCAGAATTCGATGTGGGAGCCGTGGGGGGTGCAGAAATGAGGAATATTTGGAATAGAACACCAAAAAACTTTCCTGCTTTAAATCCCAAGATCTGATGTGGGAGCCATGGGGGCGGGGGGAGGATGAAGAAATGAGGAATATTTGGAATACAGCACCAAAAACCTTTCCTGCTTTAAATCCCAGGATTTGATGTGGGAGCCGTGGGGAGATGCAGAAATGAGGAATATTTGGAATAGAACACCAAAACCTTTCCTGCTTTAAATCCCAGGATTCCCAGGATTTGATGTGGGAGCCGTGAGGAGGGGGATGAAGAAATGAGGAATATTTGGAGTAAATTTTCCCCCAGGAAAAAGCTGAAATTCCCTACCCCAAGCAGGCTGGGCTCGGTTTTAACAGCTAAAGCGAGGTTGGTGCAGCATCCAGGATAGTTTTGGGGCAGGCAGGGAGGGGAAATCCAGGGGGACAGAGTTTTTGGGCGCCACCCTGAGCGCCCAAACCCCCCCCGGGAGCCCCTCCGCTCCCGGCTCAGCTGCAAACCCCGCTCCTGCTCCTTTTCCCGGAGCCGTGAAAGTGCTCTTTGTTAGGCAAGAGCTGGAAAACAGCTGCCGAGGGCTTGTCCAGACACATAATCCCGGCTGGAGAGCCGGGCTGGCAGCGCCGCGGCTCCTCAGCCCCGCCCGTGCCCCCTGCCCGCTGGCACCGGGGCTTTGGGGCGCCGCAGAAAACGAGGGGATTTGGGGACACAGCTGGTTTGGAGGGGCTGAGCTCTGCCCCCGCTCCAAGGATGATCCTTGGCTCGTTTGCCCCCCGTCCCAAGGTTAAAAGAGGTTTAGGTGAGGGTGGGAAGCTCTATTTCCAGATTTCCTGGATGAACCGGGGCTGCTCCATCCCGGGAGTGTCCCCGGGGTGGTGGGAGGTGTCCCTGCCCTGGGGGTGGGATGGTTTTAAAGCTCCTTCCACCCCAAACCCTTCTGGGGCGGGGAGCAGGATCCTGCCCTGCAGAGCTGCACCCTGGGATGGTCAAGAGTGTAAAAAGAGAAAGGAAAAAATATTCCCGAAGGGAAGAGGCAGGAGCTTGGACCCAGAGGAGGGAAGGGAGGGAGCCCGCCCTGGCTGAGCCCAAATCAAAGCTCAGCCGGTGACCAGAGCCTTGCCCAGGGCTGCTCCCGGTCCAGTCGGGCAGGATTTGCTGCAAGCAGCTCCACGAGCCAGTGAATCAAACCCGGGAGTGCCCCAGGAGTGTCTGTGGGAAGGGGCAGGCAGCTCCCGAGCTCGGCCTGGGAAAGGCTGGCAGGGCACAAATATTAATTAGGATTCTGCTTCTGACAGCAAACGTGGCCAAGCCAGGCTGGCTGGTGCTGGGCCCTGCTCAGAAACCTTCACATCCCTCTGACACCCTGCTCAAAACAGCCTGAGCCCATTTCCTCAGCACCTTTCCTTTCATTCCTCTCCTCCAGCAAGCCCTGAAATCCATTTTTCCTCATAAAAATCCCAATTTTAATGAATTTCCCTGGGGCACCCACAGCATTTTTGGGAAACTGTTCAGTGCCACTGCTCAGATCCCATTTCCTCAGGACCTTTCCTTTCATTCCTCTCCTCCAGCAAGCCCTAAAATCCATTTTTCCTCATAAAAATCCCAAGCTTAATGGATTTCCTTGGGGCACTTCCAGGGATGGGACCCACAGCATTTTGGGGAATTCTTCAGTGCCACTGTTCAGATCCCATTTCCCTCAGCACCTTTCCCTTCATTCTCCTCCTTCAGTGAGCCCTGACCCCTGAAATCCATTTTCCTCCTAGAAATCCCCATCCAAGTTTTCCTGTGGATTCCACAGGATTTCCTAGGGCACTTCCAGGGATCCAGGGGCACCCACAGCATTTTTGGGAAACTGTTCAGTGCCACTGCTCAGATCCCATTTCCCTCAGCACCTTTCCTTTCATTCCTCTCCTTCAGCAAGCCCTGAAATCCATTTTCCTCCTAGAAATCCCCATCCAAGTTTTCCTGTGGATTCCACAGGATTTCCCTGGGGCACTTCCAGGGATCCAGGGGAACCCACAGCATTTTGGGAAATCCTGTTCAGTGCCACCAATGTTGCCTGATCCCATTTCCCTCAGCACCTTTCCTTTCATTCCCCTCCTCCAGCAAGCCCTGAAATCCATTTTTCTTCATAAAAATCCCAATCTTAATGGATTTCCCTGGGGCACTGCCAGGGATGCAGCACCCACAGCATTTTTGGGGAACTGTTCAGTGCCACTGCTCAGATCCCATTTCCCTCAGGACCTTTCCTTTCATTCCCCTCCTTCATCAAACTCTGCCCCCTAAAATCCATTTTTTCCTCATAAAAACCCCAATCCAAGTGGATTTCCTTGGGACACTTCCAGCATTTTTGGGAAACTGTTCTGTGCCTGTGCTCAGATCTCATTTCCCTCAGCACCTTTCCTTTAATTCCCCTCCTTCATCAAGACCTGAACCTTAAAATTCATTTTTTCTCATAAAAACCCCAATCCAAGTGGATTTCCCTGGGGCACCCACAGCATTTTTGGGAAACTGTTCTGTGCCACTGCTCAGATCCCATTTCCCTCAGCACCTTTCCTTTACTTCCCCTCCTCCAGCAAGCCCTGAAATCCATTTTTCCTCATAAAACCCCCAATCCAAGTGGATTTCCCTGGGGCACTTGCAGAATAAACCATCTCCATCCATCCCCCACCGAATTCCTGACCCAGCAGGGCAGTCCCTGGCTCAGGCAGTGCCACCTCCCTCCTCCCCTTCCCTGCAGCCCTGGAACCAGCCCAGGGCTGGATGAGAACGTTCAATTAAAGATCAGCACGGGGCTGAGCCAGGAGATTTAATGGAGCTAAAGTGGAGGGCTGGCTGCAGCCCCTGGCAGCGGCAGGGCTGATGGAGGGACATCCCATAAATCCCACGGACCTTGGGAAGGGGGTGCCACTCCCAGAGATTGGGAAATCCACGGATCCTGCAGTGCAGAGGGAATTTGGGGGTTGGGAGGGGTGGGGGGGGTGCTGGAATTGGGGAGCACTTGGGAGAGGGGAAGGAATCAGGGGGGTGGGGTTGTCCTTCCCTCTGGAATGTTCCTGCTCCTCTGGGATATCCTGACCCCTCTGGGATATTCCTACTCCTCTGGGATATCCTGACCCCTCTGGGATATCCCAAATCCTCTGGGATATTCCTGCTCCTCTGGGATATCCCCAATCCTCTGGAATGTTCCTGCTCCTCTGGGATATCCCCATCCCTCTGGGATATTCCTGCTCCTCTGGGATATCCCAAATCCTCTGGAATATTCCTGCTCCTTTGGAATATCCCAAATCCTCTGGGATATCCTGATCCCTCTGGGATATTCCTGCTCCTCTGGAATATCCCAAATCCTCTGGGATGTTCCTGCTCCTCTGGAATATCCCAAATCCTCTGGAATATTCCTGCTCCTCCGGAATATCCTAAATCCTCTGGAATATTCCCATCCCTCTGGAATATCTCCATCCCTCTGGGATATTCCTGCTCCTCTGGGATATTCCTGCTCCCTCTGGAATATCCCCATCCCCCTGGAATATTCCTCCTCCTCTGGAATATCCCCATCCCTTTGGGATATCCTGACTCCTCTGGAATATTCCCATCCCTCTGGGATATCCCCATCCCTCTGGATTATTCCTGCTCTTCTGGAATATTCCTGCTCCTCTGGAATATCCCCATCCCTCTGGATTATTCCTGCTCTTCTGGAATATCCTGATCCCTCTGGAATATTCTGACTCCCTTGGAATATCCCCATCCCTCTCAGGTCTCTGCTCAGCCCAGGGGGAATTTCCTGGCCTCCAATTATTTGAATTTTTCCCCATTTTAGTTCCTCTCCTTTCCCCTCGGGGGTGGGAGGGTGGTGAGTTCCCTCTTTCCCGGCATTACTCCAGCGGAATTCCTGGAATTGGAAGTCTTGGGAAGGACCACAGGGGATCTGGGATCTGCTCCGAGCTCTCTGCAGGCTCGTCCTGGGGGATCTCAGATCCTCCTGGAATGGGATTTAAGGGATTGATGGGATTTAATGGCATGGGATTAAAATTCCCTTCCAGCCGAACGACTGTGGAATTCCGAGGGAGCTTTTCCCGTGCCAGGAGACGCTGGATTTGGGATGCAAACCTGCAGTGCCAAAGGAATTCTTTAAGGAATTCTTTAAGGAGATGCAATCCCCCAAAAAAACTCCAGACAAGTTTCTTACCAATTCCTCTCCTCCCAGCAAGAAGCAGCGAGGAAAATTTGGGAAGGAGCTGGGCAGGAAAATCCCGAATTGGACAAACATCCCAGAAACGAGCCTGAGGGTTCCCGGCAGGCTCCTCTTCCCAAACTTTCCCTGGAGCCGCAGCAGCAAACGCGAGAGGAAAGGGGCCTCTGGTGGGTGGAAATTGTGCTGCAGCTCCATGGAAAGTGCAGGGAAAATGGGGAAAAAAAAACTGGGGACAACAGGGGGACCCCAGGGATGGCACCGTGCCACCAGGGAGGGATGGGAGCTGGGAAATTTGGGAATCTCCGGAGCAGGATCTCCAGGACTGGGAGGTTTCGGATAAATTAGAGGAAGAAAATTTTCCTGAGATGCAAGAAGAGATTCCCAGAAAAGTCCCGTTCCCTGGAAGTGTCCAAGGACAGGGATTGGAGCACCGTGGGATGGCGGGAGGTGTCCTGCCCATCCCCGGGATGGGATTTGAGGTCCCTTAAATCCAAACCATTCCAGGATTCTGTCACTCAGCTTTCCCACGGTGCGGCTGCAGCTGCATCCCGACCCCAATCCGGACCCCAATCCCGACCCCAATCCCGACCCCAATCCCGATCCCAATCCCGATCCCAATCCCGATCCTCCTCCAGACCATCCCAGAGCACCCGGAGCAGAGATTTCCATAAATAAATCAATCGCACAAATAAAGCGGGGAGATCCAGATCCATGAGGATCCATCCCCGCACCCCGGGAAGCGCCGGGAAGCACCGGGAAGCGCCAGCAGAGGGCACGAGCAGCCCGCGGCTGCCGGAGCCAGGGGTTATTCCCATTCTAGGAGGGAAATCCAGGGGTTATTCCCACCCTAAGTGGGAAATCCAGGGGTTATTCCCATCCTGGAGCAGAAATCCAGGAGTTATTCCCACCCTAAGTGGGAAATCCAGGGGTTATTCCCATCCTGGAGAGGAAATCCAGGGGTTATTCCCATCCTGGAGCAGAAATCCAGGGGTTATTCCCACCCTAAGTGGGAAATCCAGGGGTTATTCCCACCCGAAGTGGGAAATCCAGGGGTTATTCGCATCCTGCAGAAGAAATCCAGGGGTTATTCCTGTCCTGGAGCAGAAATCCAGGGGTTATTACCACCCTAAATGGGAAATCCAGGGGTTATTCCCACTCTAAGTGGGAAATCCAGGGGTTATTCCCACCCTAAGAAGGAAATCCAGGGGTTATTCTGATTCTGCAGAAGAAATCCAGGGGTTATTCCTGTCCTGGAGCAGAAATCCAGGGGTTATTCCCACCCTAAATGGGAAATCCAGGGGTTATTCCCACCCGAAGTGGGAAATCCAGGGGTTATTCCCATCCTGGAGAGGAAATCCAGGGGTTATTCCTGTCCTGGAGCAGAAATCCAGGGGTGATTCCCACCCTAAATGGGAAATCCAGGGGTTATTCCCATCCTAAGTGGGAAATCCAGGGGTTATTCTGATCCTGGAGCAGAAACCCAGGGGTTATTCTGATCCTGCAGAAGAAATCCAGGGGTTATTCCTATCTGGGGGTAGAAATCATGAAGTTATTCCCATTTCAGGGTGGAAAATCCAGAAGTTATTCCTATTTTAGGGTGGAAAATCATGGAATTATTCCCACCCAGCCCGATCTGAGGCTGCAAACCTCAGCAGGGCAAGCAAAACCTTCTCCATTCTCCAGAAAAAAATTCCACCGAGCTTTTCCAACCCCACTCCGGAGCAGCGCGGGCAGGGAAAACACCTTGGGGACAAAACGCGAGGATTTGGGGACACCCCAAACCCCACCTGGAGCAGCGGGATGAACCCCACCGAGGCCGGAGCAGCCCCGCATTCCCAGCCTCCCTTCTCCCTGTTTTTATCCGGGATTAACCCGGAATAAATTATTCAGAGCCCAGCTCCGCCAGGCGCGGGCGTTAATTGGCACCGTTAATGAGGCTGTGACAATCAGAGCTGTCAGCCGCGCCCTCGGGGCTGCCCCGGGCTCCCGCGGCTTTTGTCCCCAGTTTGAGTCCCCTTTGTGGCGGGCGGGGATGGGAGCGGAGGCTCGGCTTGCCCTGGGGCCACCAAAGCGAAAATGCCACCAAAGCGACGCCAAAGCGGAGCCAAAACTGTGCCTCAAAGTGCCACCAAAAGATTGTCCCAAAGTGCCACCAAAACGCCACCAAAACACCATCAAATGACGCCAAAGCGACACCAAAACTCTGCCCCAAAGTGCCACCAAAGTGCCATTAAATGTCACCGAAGTGACACCAAAACTCTGTCCCAAAGTGCCACCGAAGTTCCACCAAAACTCTGCCCCAAGGCCGGGATTTTGTGCTGGGATTTTGTGCTGGGATTTTGTGGATCTCTGCTCGTTCCCACCGCACGTTTTCCATGGAATTCCCAGCTCGCTTCGGATCAATCCCGGCTCACTCCGGATCAATCCCAGCTCAGTTCGGAACAATCCCGGCTCAGTTTGGATAAATCCAGCTCAACTGGGATCAATCCCGGCTCACTTTGGATCAATCCCAGCTCAGTTCAAATCAATCCCGGCTCAGTTCGGATCAGTCCCGGCTCAGTTCGGATCAGTCCCAGCTCAGTTCGGATCAATCCCAGCTCAGTTCGGATCAATCCCAGCTCACTCCGGATCAATCCCAGCTCAGTTCGGATCAATCCCAGCTCACTCCGGATCAATCCCGGCTCACTCCGGATCAGTCCCGGCTCACTCCGGATCAATCCCGGCTCAGTTCGGATCAATCCCAGCTCAGTTCGGATCAATCCCGGCTCAGTTCGGATCAATCCCAGCTCAGTTCGGATCAATCCTGGCTCAGTTCGGATCAATCCCAGCTCAATTCGGATCAATCCCAGCTCGCTCCAGATCAATCCCAGCTCAGTTCGGATCAATCCCAGCTCAGTTCGGATCAATCCCAGCTCAGTTCGGATCAATCCCAGCTCAGTTCGGATCAATCCCGGCTCAGTTTGGATAAATTCCAGCTCAGTTCGGATCAATCCCAGTTCAGTTTGGGATAAATCCCACTTGCCTTGGATTAATCCCGGCTCAGTTCGGATCAATCCCAGCTCAGTTTGGGATAAATCCCACTCGCTTTGGATCAATCCCAGCTCAGTTCGGATCAGTCCCGGCTCACTCCGGATCAATCCCGGCTCACTCCGGATCAATCCCGGCTCAATGCGGATTAATCCCGGCTCACTCCAGATCAATCCCAGCTCACTCCGGATCAATCCCGGCTCAATGCGGATCAATCCCGGCTCACTCCGGATCAGTCCCGGCTCACTCCGGATCAATCCCAACTCACTCCGGATCAATCCCAGCTCAGTTCGGATCAATCCCGGCTCACTCCGGATCAATCCCGGCTCACTCCGGATCAATCCCAGCTCAGTTTGGATCAATCCCAGCTCACTCCGGATCAATCCCAGCTCAGTTCTGATCAATCCCGGCTCACTCCGGCTCAGTCCCGGCTCACTCCGGATCAGTCCCGCCCAGCTGGCCCCAAGCCCCGCCGGCTGTCACCGCCGTGCCCGCGGGCTGGCCCTGGTGGCCGCGGGTCCCCCGGGCCGGCCCCTTACGGGCGGCGCTCGGCAGCGGATGTGTTAAAGGTTTCTGGTTCAGCGGAGGGAAAAATCCCCACAAAGGAAGGTGTACAAATATTGTGGGAAATCCTCTGGCCCCTCAATATTTGATGAGGGCCGGGGCCATTGAGGCGCGGAGAATTCCCCAGAGAGGTTTCATTCAGCAGCATCAATGGGAAACTTTTAATTGAGAGGCTCCTCATTCAGGGCCCGGGGGTCATTCAGAGCCTGGGGCTTTCAGTGCCGCGGTTTTGGGAGCTGAGATCAGAAAACAAAGTTAAAAAGAAAAAAAAAAGAAATAAAATAAAATAAAATTAAAAAATGAAGTTGAATGAAAATAAAATAAAATAAAAGTAAAGTAAAATAAAATAAAAAAATGACTTGAAATTAAATTAAATTAAAAAATGAAGTTGAATGAAAATAAATAAAAATAAAATAAAATAAAATAAAAGAAAATAAAAATAGAATAGAGTAGAATAAAATAAAATAAAATAAATAAAAATAGAATAAAATAGAATAAAATAAAATAAAATAAAATAAAATAAAATAAAATAAAATAAAATAAAATAAAATAAAATAAAATAAAATAAAATAAAATAAAATAAAATAAAAATGACACCTCCCTGGGGCTGCTGTCCCTGCTCTCCCTGGATATCCCGGTTGGAACCTGTCCCTCCTGTCCTGGATATCCCGGTTGGAACCTGTCCCTTCTGTCTGGATATCCCGGTTGGAATCTGCCTTTGGAGCACGGTTTTCCAGGTTTTCATCCCTGTTTCCATCCTGGTTTTCATCCAGGTTTCCCAAACAGAATTCCACAGGAATTATCTCCACCAATCCCCATCTCAATTTTTTTTTTTTGAGAAGAACCAAACCCATAAAACGACACCCAATTATTTTTTTTCCCCCCCTCTCCGCTTTTCCAGCGGATCCCCTTCCCGTGACCTTCCCTCCCTCCTCCCCAGCACGGCCGTAAGTCAGCGCCGAGTTAAACCCCGCGTGTCACGGACCCACAAATCCGAGCTGGGGGCGGGGAGCGGCTCCATCCGAGGGGGGCGAGGAGGGGATGCGAGCGGAGGCAGCGCCGGGCTCGTCTCGTCTCCCACGCTGCGGTTTCCAGGGAGACGCCGCCGGCCGCGCATCCCTCTCCCATCCCGCTGCGGCGCTTTGGAGCCTCCAGGAGCGGCTGCCGCTGCTTCCCTCTGTCCCCAGCTGTCCCCAGGCGGGAGCCGGCCCGACCCGCGCTTGGCACCATATGGGAAAAAGGAAAAAAAAATAATAAATTAAAAAGGCGCCCACGGTGTTTGGAGAGAGAGAGAGGTTGAGCATGGAAGGGTTGGGATGCATTTCCAGCATCCCGCCGGGGATTTTGCTGTGAATTCTTTAAGAATATTCCCGGTGTTGTGATGGGGAATTGTTAAAATGTCCGGAGGTCAAATCATGCGCTGTGAATCCTGATTTTTTGGGGTTTTTTTTGGGGGTTTTTTGGGTGTTTTTGGGGTTTTTATCAGTGATTTTTTTCTTTGTTTTGGGGTTTTTTTTCCTGCCTGTTTTGTTGTTGTTGTTTGATTTTTTCTTAATTTTTTTTTAAATTTTTTTTTTTGGTTTGGTGTATTGTTTTTCTGGGGTTTTGTTGCTTTTTGGGGTTTTTTGGGGTTTTTTTTGGGGGGGTTTTTTTGGGTTTTTTGGGTGTTTTTGTGTTTTTTTATCAGTGATTTTTTTTGTTTGTTTTGGGGTTTTTTTTAATTGTGTGGGTTTTTTGTTTTTTGGTTTTTTGGTTTGGTGTATTGTTTTTCTGGGGTTTTGTTGCTTTTTGGGTTTTTTGGGGTTTTTTTGGGGGGGGTTTTTGGGTTTTTTGGGTGTTTTTGTGTTTTTTTATCAGTGATTTTTTTGTTTGTTTTGGGGTTTTTTAATTGTGTGGTTTTTTTTTTTTTTTTTTGGTTTGGTGTATTGTTTTCTGGGGTTTTGTTGTTTTTTGGGGGTTTTTGGGGTTTTCTGGGTGTTTTTGTGGTTTTTATCAGTGATTTTTTTGTTTGTTTTGGGGTTTTTTTAATTGTGTGGGTTTTTTTTTTTTTGGTTTGGTGTATTGTTTTTCTGGGGTTTTGTTGTTTTTGGGGGGTTTTTTGGGGGGTTTTTCTGGGTGTTTTGGGTTTTTTATCAGTGATTTTTTTGTTTGTTTTGGGGTTTTTAAATTGTGTGGGTTTTTGTTTTTTGTGTTTTTTGGTTTGGTGTATTGTTTTTCTGGGGTTTTGTTGTTTTTGGGGTTTTTGTGGGTTTTCTGGGTTTTTTTTTTTATCAGTGATTTTTTTGTTTGTTTTGGGGTTTTTTAATTGTGTGGGGGTTTCTTTGGGTTTTTTTGTTTTTGTTGGGTTTGGTGTATTGTTTTTCTGGGGTTTTGTTGTTTTTTGGGGTTTTTTGTGGTTTTTTTTTTTTTTTTTTTGGGAAGAGGAGCCAGCAGGAAGCACACTGCCAGAATTCAGAATTCCACCAGGAATTGCCGCCACCAGCACCAGGAGTGTCCCAGAATTTCCTGGAGGTTCCCAAATTTCCCGATTCCCACCCGCACAATTCCTGGCGCCTCTCCTGCAGGCAGATCCAGGGCGCTGCGCGGGAACACAGAAACCCTTCAAACGCATTAATTAAATGTTAATTAAGTCTAATTTACCGAGCTTTCCCCCCTCCCTCTGCACCGCACCCCCGAGTGGCCTGAAAGGAGAATAATGAATTTATTAATAAAGATTCCCAAACCTTGGCATCGCACCTGGGCCCCCAATTAATTTATGCACGGCTCCCCCCCAAATTAATTTAAGCACGGTCGCGCAATGACGTCACTCGCGCGCTCCCAATTAATTTCCGCGTGACTGCCCAATTACGTCACGCACGAGCTCACAGCTATTTCGTGCATGGGCGCAAAATTAATTTATTCATGTCGGCCAATTAATTAGCGCGCCAGAGCCCCGTTAATTGGTTCGCACATCCCTCCCCCTCGAGCCCGAGAAATTTGGCTGAGCCAAATCCCGGCTCGTGGTGGAGCCTGGAGGGGACAGGGAAGGATTTTTGGTTTTGGAGGATTTTTTGGGGAGGAAAATGGGGATAAATTTTAAATTTAAAAATTAGGAAGATGAGGAGGTGGAGGAGGGAAATTGAGGCGAGCAGAGGATGGGAGAGAGAACCAGGAATTCCCAGTTTGCTGCTTTAAGGGAGGAATTTCCAGACTGGGCAGGAAGAAGGGACAGGGGAAAAGGAAAAGGAAAGGGAAAAGGGAATGGGGAAAAGGAATGAGAGTTGGGAATGGGAACGGGGAAATGGGAATGGGGAATGGGGATGGGAATGGAGAATGGGAATGGGGATGGGGAAATGGGAATGGGGATGGAGACTGGGAATGGGAATGGGGAATGGGAATGGGGAATGGGAATGGGGACAGGGAATGGGGAATGGGGAATGGGGAATGGGAATGGGAATGGGGATGGGGAATGGGAATGGGGATGGGGATGGGGATGGGGAAATGGGAATGGGGAAATGGGAGTGGGAATGGGGAATGGGAATGGGAGGAATGGGAATGTGGGAATGGAGAAATGGGAATGGGGAAATGGGAATGGGGAAAATGGGAATGGGGACGGGAATGGGGAATGGGAAATGGGGGAATGGGAATGGGGATGGGGAATGGAGACTGGGAATGGGAATGGGGAATGGGAATGGGGATGGGGAATGGGGAATGGGGAATGGGGATGGGAATGGGGAATGGGGAATGGGAATGGGGAATGGGGATGGGAATGGGGAATGGGGAATGGGGGATGGGGAATGGGAATGGGAATGGGAATGGGGATGGGGAATGGGAATGGGAATGGAGACTGGGAATGGGAATGGAGAAATGGGAATAGGGATGGGGAAATGGGAATGGGGAAGTGGAATGAGAATGGGAATGGGGAAATGGGAATGGGAATGAGAATGGGAATGGAGAAATGGGAATGGAGAAATGGGAATGGGAGGAATGGGAATGTGGGAATGGGGAATGGGAAATGGGAGGAATGGGAATGGGGAAATGGGGAATGGAGACTGGGGAATGGGAATGGGGAAATGGGAATGGGAACGGAAATGGGGAAATGGGAATGGGGAATGGGGATGGGGAATGGGAAATGAGGACAGGGAATGGGAGTGGGGAAATGGGAATGGGAGGAATGGGAGGAATGGGAATGGGAACGGGGAATGGGAAAATGGGAAATGGGAATGGATCAGCTGGACCCAGAGCGAGGTTTTGGGGATCAGCTCCATCCAGAGCGGAGTTTGGGGATCAGCTGTACCCAGAGCGAGGTTTTGGGGATCAGCTGGACCCAGAGCGAGGTTTTGGGGATCAGCAGCGCGCTGGGCTGCAGCCGCCACAGCAGAGGCACCACACGGCATTTGCCATTTTCTCCCACTAATTACCATTGCCAATTAACAAACCAGCCCTGGGGAATGGCGGGGTGGGGGCCCCGAGCCCCGCCGGGGATCTGAGCCAGCAGAGGCGGGAGCGGGGGCGAACCCCGATTTATCCCGTCCCGAGGGAGGGAGGAGGGCGGGGGAGTTCGGCCGTGACTGACAGGCAGCTCCTCTGTCGCTGTCGCTGTCACCGGCGCTGTCGCTGTCACCGGCGCTGTCGCTCCCGGGGCTCCCGCCCCTCTCCTCGCGTTAATCATCCCCGGGTTCCGCCCCCGCCTCCGCTGCTCCGAACCCCCGGAGCCTCGGCGGGTGAGGGTGGGACAGGCGACAGCACTGTCACCCCAGCAGTGCCACCTCTGCACTGTCACTCCTGCAGTGTCACCCCAGCAGTGCCACCCCCGCAGTGCCACCCCTGCAGTGTCACCTCTGCACTGCCACCGTGCCCAGTGCCACCCTGGCAATGCCACCCCAGCAGTGTCACACCCCATAGGGTCACCTCTGCACTGTCACTCCTGCACTGTCACCCCCGCAGTGCCACCCCCACAGTGCCACCTCTGCACTGCCACCGTGCCCAGTGCCACCCCAGCAGTGTCACCCCGCAGTGCCACCATGCCCAGTGTCACCCTGTCAATGCCACCCCAGCAGTGTCACACCTCATAGTGTCACCCTCACAGTGCCAGCCCTGCAGTGTCACCTTTGCAAGGTCATCCCTGCAGTGTCACCCCAACAGTGCCACCCTCACAGTGTCACCCCTGCAGTGCCAGCTCTGCCCAGTGCCACCCCAGCAGTGTCACCCCAGCATTGTCACCCCAGCAGTGCCACCCCGCAGTGCCACCCCTGCAGTGTCACCTCTGCACTGCCACCGTGCCCAGTGCCACTCTGGCAATGCCATCCCAGCAGTGCCACCCCTGCAGTGCCACCCTCACAGTGCCACCCCTGTAGTTCCACCCCTGCCCAGTGTCACCCCGCAGTGTCATCCCTGCAGTGCCAGCTCTGCCCAGTGCCACCCCTGCATTGTCACCCCAGCAGTGCCACCCTGGCAATGCCACCCCTGCCCAGCGCTCCCCTTCCCTGTCCTGGCAATTTTTGGGGATTCTGGCTCTGCCAGGAAGAACTGAGATGTGCAGGAGTCCCTCTGGGCTAAAATTCAGGTTCAGCAGCCGCGGGTGGGACAAAAGCGGGTGGGGACAGCCCCGGAGGAGCCCGGGCTGCGCTTCCCCGTCCCTGCTGGGCCACCTCCCTCCCCGAGGGGTTGTCACCATCCCCCAGCAGGGAAATCCCATCCCATGGACAGGGCACGGAGCTCACCTGGGGCTGGTCCCCCCCGGAGTGGGCGCTGGAAAATGGGATTAGAAGCAGAGATTTGCTGGGCCATGCTGAGAGGAAAATGAGGACAAGGGATTAGGGCCAGACGTGTCACTCCACACTGCTGGCCCCCAGGGCTGGGGACAGGATTTATCCCTTTATCCCAGCCCCTGATCCCAAATCCTGATCCCATCCCCTGATCCCATATCGCTGATCCCAAATCCTGATCCCAGCCCTGATCCCATCCCTGATCCCCATCCTGATCCCATCCCTGATCCCATCCTGATCCCATCCCTGATCCCATCCCTGATCCCATCCCTGATCCCATCCCTGATCCCATCCTGATCCCATCCCTGATCCCAATCCTGATCCCATCCCTGATCCCATCCCCTGATCCCAAATCCTGATCCCATCCCTGATCCCATCCCTGATCCCATCCCCTGATCCCATCCCTGATCCCATCCCCTGATCCCATCCTGATCCCATCCCCTGATCCCATCCCTGATCCCATCCCTGATCCCATCCCTGATCCCATCCCTGATCCCATCCCTGATCCCATCCCTGATCCCATCCCCTGATCCCATCCCTGATCCCATCCCTGATCCCATCTCCTGATCCCATCCCTGATCCCAAACCCTGATCCCATCCCTGATCCCAAATCCTGATCCCATCCCTGATCCCATCCCTGATCCCATCCTGATCCCATCCCTGATCCCATCCCTGATCCCATCCCTGATCCCAGCCCCTGATCCCATCCCTGATCCCATCCCTGATCCCATCCCCTGATCCTATCCCTGATCCCAGCCCCTGATCCTATCCCTGATCCCAAACCCTGATCCCATCCCCTGATCCCATCCCTGATCCCATCCCTGATCCCATCCCTGATCCCATCCCTGATCCCATCCCTGATCCCCAGCCCTGATCCCATCCTGATCCCATCCCTGATCCCATCCCTGATCCCAAATCCTGATCCCATCCCCTGATCCCATCCCTGATCCCAGCTCCCTGATCCCATCCCTGATCCAAATCCTGATCCCTATCTCCTGATCCCATCCCCTGATCCCATCCCTGATCCCATCCCTGATCCCATCCTGATCCCATCCCTGATCCCATCCCTGATCCCAGCCCTGATCCCATCCCTGATCCCATCCCTGATCCCATCCCCTGATCCCATCCCTGATCCCATCCCTGATCCCATCCCCTGATCCCATCCTGATCCCATCCCCTGATCCCATCCCTGATCCCATCCCCTGATCCCATCCCTGATCCCATCCCTGATCCCATCCCCTGATCCCATCCCTGATCCCATCCCTGATCCCATCCCCTGATCCCATCCCCTGATCCCATCCCCTGATCCCATCCCCTGATCCCACCCCCTGATCCCAGCCCCTGATCCCATCCCTGATCCCATCCCTGATCCCATCCTGATCCCATCCCTCATCCCATCCCCTGATCCCAGCCCCTGATCCCATCCCTGATCCCAGCCCCTGATCCCATCCCTGATCCCATCCCCTGATCCCAAATCCTGATCCCAGCCCCTGATCCCATCCTCTGATCCTAATCCCTCATCCCATCCCCTGATCCTATTCCCTCATCCCATCCCCTGATCCCAATCCCTCATCCCATCCTTTCCATCCTCTTGGAAAACCACAGAGCTTCTGGAGCTCTGCCTTGTGCTGGACACTGGATCCCAGAGCTCCCACTGGGAACAGATTTTGGGATCAGCCGCCTCCCCCCAGCTCGGGGTGAGGGCTGTAAGGACAAAACCACCCTGGAACTGGGAGAAAATCCCGATTTTCAGAGCTGAGCTCCATGTCTTCCTCAGGGCTGAGGTGCCAAGGTGCAATTCCAGAAAATCTGGGTTTGGCTCCCAGCCCTGCAGCAAAACCCGAGGCAACTTCTGACGGGGAAAACACTTTGGTCCCATCCCTGATCCCAAATCCCAGATCTCTTGGCCAGCAGACAGCGTTCCCAAGGCTTGGGAAGGCCTGGAAAACGCCTCTTCCCAAAGGGGGTGTCAGGCTTTGCATTAATCCCAGCCAGGAGAGGGCAATAAAAGAAGATGAACGATGTGCAGGTGCTGCCGGGATCCCCAGCTCCTCTCACCACCCCGTGTGCTGTTCTCACTGTTTTTTATAGCAGGGAATTTTAAATTAAATTTTTTTTTTTTTGGCTCGTGCTGGGAATTTTCCACCCTCTCTGCTCCCCCAGCCCCAGCTGCAAAGACACTGAATGTTCTGGCTCAGGGTTTTGCTGCTCTCATCCCTCTGTTAAACCCCGGGAATTGTGATGGATTGCAAAGGGAAGAACCCGTGAAGGTTTGAAAGATGAGCAGGAAGGAAACAGAGCCGGGTTTGTGCTCTGCAATAAAAAAACTGCTTTTTGCAGACCTGACCGCTGCGGGTCACAGGCTTTAAATTAGAAATGGAGCCGAAATTTGGGAATTCTAGCTCCTGGGAAAGCAGCATCGCTGATTCTGTCCAGGTGGGGACAGGGAATGTTGCAGGGGATCAGACACTCGGAGCTGCTCCAGAGCATTCCCGGGCTATTCCCGGCAGGAGAGATCTGGGATTGCTCCCGTGGGAATGGGAGGAGCAGGAGAGAGGGGAGAAATTCCCTGGGAATTCTTTCTTTCTTAGTGAGGGTGACCAAGCAGCACCTGCTCATTGCAGGGAACTGAATTCAGCAGCGATTTTCAGCATCCCAGCAAAAAAACCCAAAAATAAAAAAACAAAATCAGAATTAAAAAAAATTAATTTTTTTTTAAATTTTGAAGATTATTTTGTCATAGGAATACATGACATCTACAGTATAAGTGAATAAACGTCAAGCTGCTGTGTATGAATATGACATTAGCGTGCACAATATTGTATCGATATAGCAATAGATAGAGATTGTATCAGTAGAGTAACGGAGCAGGAATCATTTTACTGCAGAGACAGCATCGCAGGCAAGTGCAGCTCTGAAAAAATGAAAAAGTGAAAAAAATGAAAAAAATGGAAAAATGAAAAAATGGAAAAATAAAATATGAAAAAATGGAAAAATTGGAAAAAAAATTTTAAGCATTCAAGTTGCTTTTAAAAATCAAGTGTGCTGCCCTGGCTTCTCTCCAGCTCTCTCCCTGACCCGCTCCAGCCGAGTTTTGGGAGCTGGATTTCCCCCGGAGCTCTCCTGCCCGGCCGGGTTGGATTTGTGCCTGTCCCAGGTGATGTGACACCGGCAGGGTTTGGATTTGTGCCTGTCCCAGGTGATGTGACACCTGCCATGGAATCGTGGAATGGTTTGGGATGGAAGAACCTTCAATCCCATCCATTCCCAACCCACCTTCCAGCATCCCAGGCTGCTCCAACCCAGCCTTGGACATTTCCAGGGTGGAGCAGCCACGGCTTCTCTGGGAATTCCATCCCAGGTTCTCCCAGCCAGGAATTTACTCCCAACATCCCACCTAACCCTGCTGTCTCCCAGTGAAGCCATTCCCATTTCCCTGTCCCTCCATCCCATACAAATGTTCCCTCAGGCATAGTGAGCTCACCCCAAAGCTTCTCCTCGCCAGGTGAACAATCCCAGCCCGCCCAGAATTTCTGGGGATTTCCTGGCTGAGCTGGGAGCTGCGGGGACGGGCGGGGACAGCCCCGCACCTGAGTCACCCTGGCTGGGAAACAACGCAGGACAAACCAGGGACAAGATTCCCGGGAGGAAAGTGGGGAGGGGAGCCCCAAGAATAGATCCTGGGGGGTGGAAGTGGCGGGGGAGGCAAGAAGGAATGTCCCCTGCTAGCCCAGCTCCCAGGAATGTCCCCGAGGACAACGGCAGCGATCCCTCCTCGGAGGGATGCCAGCTCAGCCCCCCCAAACCAGCAAATCTCCGAGGCCGTGCTGCCCTTTCAGTCCCTGTCCGGGGAAACATTCCCGGCTGGGATGGAGGAACCCTCCCGGGGGATTGGGAGCGGGACCTGCCTCCAGCCCAGGCTGGGGAGGAGGGAGCGGCGCCAGCGGCAGCCCGGCCTGCCCGAGAGCGGCTCCGCCCTCCCGGGGAACGCGTTCCCAACCTCTCCATGTCCTTCCCAACCTCTCCATGTCCTTCCCAACCTCTCCATGTCCTTCCCAACCTCTCCATGTCCTTCCCAACATTTCCTTTTCTTTCCCAACCTCTCCATGTCCTTCCCAACCTCTCCATGTCCTTCCCAACATTTCCATGTCTTTTCCAACCTCTCCATTTCTTTCCCAACATTTCCATTTCTTTCCCAACCTCTCCATGTCCTTCCCAACATTTCCATGTCTTTCCCAAACTTTCCATGTCTTTCCCAAACTTTCCATGACTTTCCCAACCTCTTCCATGTCTTTCCCAACATTTCCATGTCTTTCCCAACATTTCCATGTCTTTCCCAACATTTCCATGTCTTTTCCAACATTTCCACGTCTTTCCCAACCTCTCCATGTCTTTCCCAACCTCTCCATGTATTTTCCAACATTTCCACATCTTTTCCAACATTTCCAGGTCTTTCCCAAACTTTCCACGTCTTTCCCAACCTCTCCATGTATTTTCCAACATTTCCACGTCTGTTCCAACCTTTCCATGACTTTCCCTAACATTTCCACATCTTTCTCAACCTTTTCCACACCTTCCCCAAACCTCTCCATATCTTTTCCAACCTTTCCACGTCTTTCCCAACCTCTCCATGTCTTTCCCAACTTTTCCATTACTTTCCCAACTTTTCCATTCCTTTCCCAACCTCTCTGTCTTTCCCAACCTTTCCATGACTTTCCCAACATTTCCACATCTTTCTCGACCTCTCCACATCTTTTCCTACCTCTCCACATCCTTTCTAATCTTTCCACATTTTCCCCAACCTTTCCACATCTTTTCCAACCTATCCATGTCTTTTCCAACATTCCCACGTCTTTCCCCAACCTCTCCATGACTTTCCCAACGATTCAGTGGAAGGTGAGGATGGGAGAGGTGGAGGAAGGCAGTGGGAAAGGGATTGGGATGGGAGTGGGAGTTGGGATGGGGAATGGGAATTGCAATAGGATTGGGGCTGGGATTGGGAAAGGCTTTGTGGACAAACTGGGGGACGCTGGCACGGGGCTCTGCCCAGCAGCGCTGCAGAATTCCCATGGGAAGGAATCTCAGCCCCAAAACTCCTCCACCTCCCCTCCCTCGGTGCCGAAAGCTCTCCCCCTCCCCTCCCCGTTAATCACTCGGTGTTTTGGAGCTCGGGGCTCTGTCTGGCCCCCCCAGCTCGCCGCGGCAGCCGCTCCCCGCTGCGCTGGCCTTTGTCCCCTCTCGGCGAGCCCGAGCACCTGGAGACCTCCTCGGAAAAACTTCATTTGCCCGGGCGGGCTGTGCTGAAAGCGGCCTGGCGGGGAGGCTGCGAGTCAATATTGGTTTTTGGAACAGATGGGGGTGACCACAGGAGCCGGGGGGGGGGACGGGGCCGCGGTGCCAGAGCCCGGGCAGGGGATGCCGAGCGCGGATTCCTCAGCCCCAGAGTTCGGGGAGTGGCAGGAGGCGCTGGGAGATCAAAGTGGGGCAGCCCCGCAGAGGTGGAGCAGCTCTGGAGAACGTCCGAGGGAACAAAAGCATCAAAGGGAATCCAGGGGGACTAATTGAAGGGCTGGGGCGCTAAATTAACGAGCGCCGGGCTTTCATGGCCCGCCGGCTTCTTCCCGTCAAAAAAAACCAAAAAAAACAACGCGGGGGAAGCGATTCCAAGAAAACTCCAGAGACAAACCCCCTTCCCCCAGAAACAACAAAAACAACAACAAAACTCAAATATCCCGCACAAAAGAGCAGCAGATCCCGCCTGGCACGAGCATTCCCGGGGCGGGGATGAGGGCAGCACATTCCCAAATTTCTGCAGGTTTTGGGAGGGGGGATGGCTGTGACCCCATTTAGGATTTCTCCGTGCTCCAGGGGGGAAAGGAGCCCAGGGACCTCCAGAACCCGGGACTGGAAACACAAAATTCTGGGAATTGCTGGGAGTGAAGGTCTGAGCTGGGCTCCAGAAGTGCTCAGGAGAATCCCGATGGGAGCAGGAGTGGGGAGCAGAACTCCCGTTTGGGGCAGCCTGGGACAGTGGGAGGTGTCCCAGGGATGGGATGGGATTGATTAGATTGGACTAGGATGGGATTGATGGGATGGGATGGGATGGGATGGGATTGGGATTGGGATGGGCTTTAAGGTCCCTTCCACCCCACACCAGTCTGGGATTCTGGGGTCCCACTTCTTGAGCTGGATCAGTTGTGGCAAACAAGGTCCCACTGTTTTCCCTGATCCCTTGGGTGCCCAAACAAGACCCCGTTCCCCTCCCAGTTCTTTGGGGTGCTCAGACAAGGCTCTCCTGATCTTTGGGGTGCCCAAACGAGACCCCCGTGCCCTCCCAGATCTTTGGGGTGCCCAAACGAGACCCCAATCTCCTTCCTGATCTTTGGAGGGGCCTAAACGTGGCCCCACTGCTCTCCCAGTTCTTTGGGGCGCCCAAATGAGATCCCCGTGCCCTCCCTGACTTTTGGAGGGCTCCAACAAGATCCCAATCTTCTCCCTGACCTCTGGGTGCTCACATCACTGGAACTCCTCTCCTCTTCCCAAAACTAAATGGAAAGGAGCAGCCGAGCTGGAGCAGAAGGAAGAGCTCTGAGCTGGAGCAAAGGAAAAGCTCCGAGCTGAAGAAGGAAAAACTCCAAACTGGAACAGAGGGAAAAGCTCCAAAGTGGAGCAGAAGGAAAACTCCGAGCTGGGGACAGGAGGAAAACTCCGAGCTGAAGAAGGAAAAAGTTCTGAACTGGAGCAAAAGGAAAAGCTCCGAGCTGGGACAGAGGGAAAAGCTCCAATCTGGAGTTGAAGGAAAAGCTCCAAAACGGAGCAGAAGGAAAACTCGGAGCTGGCCCCGGCAAAGGCGGGCGATGGAAGGAGCCCCGGGGACAATCCCGGGAAATCCCGGCCGGGCCGGGGGCGGCGCGGGGCAGGGGAGGGAGCGCGGCCGGGCTCGGTGTCCGCGCTGCCCCGGCGCTGCCGCTCATCCATCACCGATCAAGGGAAGCCCCTGCAGCTTGTTTGAAACCCGGGCCAGCGGGAGCTTGGGCTAATGAGTAAAATCTGAGCATTCCTCGAATTTCCCATCCAGCGGCAGCGCGGGGAGGGGGATGGGGATAGAATCTGGAGAGAGAAAAACCAAAATGGGGAGCTGCAGCCCAGAGCAGATCCATGGGGTGGCAAAATTCTCCCCGAGGTGAGGACACCGAGCTTTCCCACTTTCCTGTGCAATCCGACCCTCCCTGAGCTCCAAAATCCGACCTGGAGGTGGTCGGGACACACTGAGCAGGAGTTCTGTGCAAGCTCCTTCATCAACCCTTGGAATTCCCAGCTCCAGGGCCAGGAAAGAGCCCCATTCCCAGAAAAGAGCCCCATTCCCAGGGAAAGAGCCCCATTCCCATGGAAAGAGCCCCATTCCCAGAAAGGAGCCCCATTCCCAGAAAGAGCCCCATTCCCAGGAAGAGCCCCATTCCCATGGAAAGAGCCCCATTCCACGGAAAGAGCCCCATTCCCATGAAAAGAGCCCCATTCCCAGAAAAGAGCCCCATTCCCATGAAAAGAGCCCCATTCCCAGGAAAGAGCCCCATTCCCATGGAAAGAGCCCCATTCCATGAAAGAGCCCCATTCCCAGGAAAGAGCCCCATTCCCAGGAAAGAGCCCCATTCCATGGAAAGAGCCCCATTCCCATGGAAAGAGCCCTATTCCCAGAAAGAGCCCCATTCCCAGAAAGAGCCCCATTCCCAGAAGAGCCCCATTCCCATGGAAAGAGCCCCATTCCCAGGAAAAGAGCCCCATTCCCAGAAAAGAGCCCCATTCCCAGGAAAGAGCCCCATTCCCAGAAAGAGCCCCATTCCCAAGGAAAGAGCCCCATTCCCAGGAAAAGAGCCCCATTCCCATGTAGGAAAGAGCCCCATTCCCAGAAAAGAGCCCCATTCCCAGGAAAGAGCCCCATTCCCATGGAAAGAGCCCCATTCCCAGGAAAGAGCCCCATTCCCATGGAAAGAGCCCCATTCCCAGAGAAAGAGCCCCATTCCCATGGAAAGAGCCCCATTCCCATGGAAAGAGCCCCATTCCCAGGAAAGAGCCCCATTCCCAGGAAAGAGCCCCATTCCCATGGAAAGAGCTTCCATTCCCAGAAAAGAGCCCCATTCCCAAGGAAAGAGCTCCCATTCCCATGGAAAGAGCCCCATTCCCAGAAAAGAGCCCCATTCCCATGGAAAGAGCCCCATTCCCAGAAAAGAGCCCCATTCCCAAGGAAAGAGCCCCATTCCCATGGAAAGAGCCCCATTCCCAGAAAAGAGCCCCATTCCCAAGGAAGAGCCCCATTCCCATGGAAAGAGCCCCATTCCCAGGAAAGAGCCCCATTCCCATGGAGAAGAGCCCCATTCCCAGAAAAGAGCCCCATTCCCATGGAAAGAGCCCCATTCCCAGGAAAGAGCCCCATTCCCATGGAAAGAGCCCCATTCCCAGAAAAGAGCCCCATTCCCATGGAAAGAGCCCCATTCCCAGGGAAAGAGCCCCATTCCCAGAAAAGAGCCCCATTCCCATGGAAAGAGCCCCATTCCCAGAAAAGAGCCCCATTCCCAGAAAAGAGCCCCATTCCCAGAAAATAACCCCATTCCCATGGAAAGAGCCCCCATTCCCAAGGAAAGAGCCCCAGTCCCAGAAAAGAGCCCCCATTCCCAAGGAAAGAGCCCCATTCCCAGAAATAGCCCCATTCCCATGGAAAGAGCCCCAGTCCCAGAAAATAGCCCCATTCCCAGGAAGAGCCCCATTCCCAGGAAAGAGCCCCATTCCCAGAAAGAGCCCCATTCCCAGGAAAAGAGCCCCATTCCCATGGAAAGAGCCCCATTCCCATGGAAAGAGCCCCATTCCCAGGAAAGAGCCCCATTCCCATGGAAAGAGCCCCATTCCCATGGAAAGAGCCCCATTCCCATGGAAAGAGCCCCATTCCCATGGAAAGAGCCCCATTCCCAGGAAAGAGCCCCATTCCCATGGAAAGAGCCCCATTCCCAGAAAAGAGCCCCATTCCCAGAAATAGCCCCATTCCCATGGAAAGAGCCCCATTCCCAGAAAAGAGCCCCATTCCCAGGAAAGAGCCCCATTCCCATGGAAAGAGCCCCATTCCCAGAAAAGAGCCCCATTCCCAGAAAAGAGCCCCATTCCCAGGAAAGAGCCCCATTCCCAGAAAAGAGCCCCATTCCCAGAGAAGAGCCCCATTCCCATGGAAAGAGCCCCATTCCCATGGAAAGAGCCCCATTCCCATGGAAAAGAGCCCCATTCCCATGGAAAGAGCCCCATTCCCAGAAAAGAGCCCCATTCCCAGGAAAGAGCCCCATTCCCATGGAAAGAGCCCCATTCCCATGGAAAGAGCCCCATTCCCAGAAAAGAGCCCCATTCCCAGAAAAGGCCCCATTCAGGAAGAGCCCCATTCCCATGGAAAGAGCCCCATTCCCAGAAAAGAGCCCCATTCCCATGGAAAGAGCCCCATTCCCAGAAAAGAGCCCCATTCCCAAGAAAAGAGCCCCATTCCCAGAAAAGAGCCCCATTCCCAGGAAAGAGCCCCATTCCCAAGGAAAGAGCCCCATTCCCAGAAAAGAGCCCCATTCCCAGAAAAGAGCCCCATTCCCAGAAAGAGCTCCCATTCCCAGGAAAGAGCCCCATTCCCAAGGAAAGAGCCCCATTCCCAGAAAAGAGCCCCATTCCCAGAAAAGAGCCCCATTCCCAAGGAAAGAGCCCCATTCCCAGAAAAGAGCCCCATTCCCAAGGAAAGAGCCCCATTCCCAGAAAAGAGCCCCATTCCCAGAAAAGAGCCCCATTCCCATGGAAAGAGCCCCATTCCCAGGAAAGAGCCCCATTCCCAGAAAAGAGCCCCATTCCCAGAAAGAGCCCCATTCCCAGAAAAGAGCCCCATTCCCAGGAAAGAGCCCCATTCCCATGGAAAGAGCCCCATTCCCATGGAAAGAGCCCCATTCCCAGAAAAGAGCCCCATTCCCAGGAAAGAGCCCCATTCCCATGGAAAGAGCCCCATTCCCAGAAAAGAGCCCCATTCCCAGAAAAGAGTCCCATTCCCAAGAAAAGAGCCCCATTCCCAGAAAAGAGCCCCATTCCCATGGAAAGAGCTTCATTCCCAGGGAAAGAGCCCCATTCCCAGAAAAGAGCCCCATTCCCAGAAAAGAGCCCCATTCCCAGAAAAGAGCCCCATTCCCAGGAATAAGCCCCATTCCCAAGGAAAGGAGCCCCATTCCCAGGAATTCCATCCTTTTCCCGGAGCCTGTCCAGCACCAGCCTCGCCCTCGGCAAAGCCAACAAAAAACTCTCGCCCAGCTCCCCAGAGCTGTTCAGAGGGGCTGAACAGGAGGGGAAAAGTCAATAAAAGATCCAAAAAAAGCTTAAAAATGGGATTTTAAAGAGGAAAGAGGAGGGAGAACAATCAGGGCAATCTCAGAGCTGTGACCTCCAAACATTCCTGGGATCCTGGATCTGGTTCTGTTTGTTTTTCAGGCTCGAAATCCATATTATTTTATTTTATTTTATTTTATTTTATTTTATTTTATTTTATTTTATTTTATTTTATTTTATTTTATTTATTTTATTTTAATATTTCTATATTTCTATATTTTTATTTTATATTTTAGTTTAATTTACTTTATTTTATTTTATTTTTTATTCTATTTTTATTTAATTTTATTTTATTATTTTATATTTTTTATTTAATTTTATTTTATTATTTTACATTTTATTTTTTATTATTTTATATTTCATTTTTTATTATTTTATATTTTATTTTATGTTATTTTATTTTTTACGTTCTGTCTTATTTTATTTTATATATTTTTAATTTTATTTTTAAATTTTTAAAATTTTATTCATTTCATTTTTTATTATTTAATTTTATTAATTTCATTTTTTATCATTTAATTTTATTAATTTCATTTTTAAGACAGGAAAACGCAAGAATTTATCAATAATAAGTCCCTAGACTATTTTTTCCCCCCATTAATTAAACCAGCCCAGGGTTCCTATGCCATCACCTCCCTCTGCTGCTGCTCTGTGCTTCCCCATCCCCCCGGGATTTTTAATTACATTCATCAATTTCCACTCGCTGGGCTGTCACTCGGCGGTAATTATTGGCTGGGAAGCGCAGCAGCCTCTGGAGAGGATTAAGGCTGCTCCAGCTCCTTTTTCCCAGCCCTGGTGCCAGGTACCTGCCCGGCGCTGACAGATGGGCCCTGATTGTCCCTAATGGGCAAAGGGGGGGCGGCTCCCCGCGCTCCCAACGCCCCCGGTCCGCGGGAAGGGAGGTGGCAATGGGGGGTTCTCTGGGGTTTGCTCAGCCCCAGGATAAATCCAGTTAAAATTCCAGTTTCAATTACAGCTGCAATTCTGGAATCGGCTCCAGAATTCCCTGAGCTCGGTGCAGGATGTCCCCAGCTTTAAATCAGTTGGAATTTTGGAATCAGCTCCAGAATTCCCTGAGGTCGATGCAGGATGTCCCCAGCTTTAAATCAGTTGGAATTTTGGAATCAGCTCCAGAATTCCCTGAGGTCGATGCAGGATGTCCCCAGCTTTAAATCAGTTGGAATTTTGGAATCAGCTCCAGAATTCCCCAAACACGGTGCAGCTCCTCAGTTTTAAATGAGTTGGAAATTTGGAATCGGCTCCAGAATTCCCTGAGCTCGATGCAGGATGTCCCCAGTTTTAAATCAGTTGGAATTTTGGAATCGGCTCCAGAATTCCCCAAACACGGTGCAGCTCCCCAGTTTTAAATCAGTTGGAATTTTGGAATCGGCTCCAGAATTCCCTGAGCTCGATGCAGGCTGTCCCCAGCTTTAAATCAGTTGGAATTTTGGAATCAGCTCCAGAATTCCCCAAACACGGTGTAGGAGTTCCTCAGTTTTAAATCAGTTGGAATTTTGGAATCAGCTCCAGAATTCCCTGAGCTCGGTGCAGGATGTCCCCAGCTTTAAATCAGTTGGAATTTTGGAATCGGCTCCAGAGTTCCCTGAGTTCAGTGCAGGAACTCTCCAGATTTAAATCCACACGGGATCAGCGCCAGGATTCTCAAATTCTGGAGAATTCTGAGCTCCTGTGGTGCAGGAGCTCCCCAGCTTTAAATCAGTTGGAATTCTCGAATCAGCTCCAGAATTCCCCAAATACGGTGCAGCTCCTCAGTTTTAAATCAGTTGGAATTCTGGAATCGGCTCCAGAATTCCCTGAGCTCAGTTCAGGAGGTCTCAGCTTTAAATTCACGTGGGATGAGCTCCAGAATTCCCCGAGCTCGGTGCAGGATGTCCCCAGCTTTAAATCAGTTGGAATTTTGGAATCAGCTCCAGAATTCCCCAAACACGGTGCAGCTCCTCAGTTTTAAATGAGTTGGAAATTTGGAATCGGCTCCAGAATTCCCTGAGCTCAGTTCAGGAGGTCTCAGCTTTAAATTCACGTGGGATGAGCTCCAGAATTCCCTGAGCTCGGTGCAGGATGTCCCCAGTTTTAAATCAGTTGCAATTTTGGAATCAGCTCCAGAATTCCCTGAGCTCGGTGTAGGAGCTCCCCAGCTTTAAATCAGTTGGAATTTTGGAATCGGCTCCAGAATTCCCTGAGCTCAGTTCAGGAGCTCTCAGCTTTAAATCCACGTGGAATGAGCTCCAGAATTCCCTGAGCTTGGTGCAGGATGTCCCCAGCTTTAAATCAGTTGGAATTTTGGAATCAGTTCCAGAATTCCCTGAGTTCAGTTCAGGAACTCTCCAGATTTAAATCCACACTGGATCAGCGCCAGGATTCTCAAATTCTGGAGAATACTGAGCTCCTGTGGTGCAGGAGCTCCCCAGCTTTAAACCAGTTGGAATTCTGGAATCAGCTCCAGAATTCCCTGAGCTCAGTTCAGGAGGTCTCAGCTTTAAATCCACGTGGGATGAGCTCCAGAATTCCCTGAGCTCTGTGCAGGATGTCCCCAGCTTTAAATTAGTTGGAATTTTGGATCAGCTCCAGAATTTCCTAAGATCGGTGCAGGAGCTCTCCAGATTTAAATCCATGTGGGATCAGCTCCAGAATTCTCCAGTTCTGGAATTCCCAATTTCTCAATCCAGAATTTCCCAGTTCTGGGGAATTCTGAGCTCTGGGGGTGCAGCAACTCCCAGGTTTTAAATCAGTTGGAATTTTGGAATCAGCTCCAGAATTCCCTAAACTCGGTCCAGGAACTCTCAGCTTTAGATCCACACGAGATCAGCTCCAGAATTCCTAAATTCTGAATTCCCAATTTCCCAATCTAGAATTCCCCAATTCTGGGGAGTTCTGAGCTTCTGGGGTGCAGCATCTCCCCAGTCGGAATTTTGGAATCAGCTCCCAGAATTCCCGGTTCAGGAGCTCTCCAGATTTAAATCCATGTGGGATGAGCTCCAGAATTTCCCAGTTCTGGAATTCCAAATTTCCCAATTCAGAATTTCCCCAGTTCTGGGGAATTCTGAGCTCCTGGGGTGCAGGAGCTCCCCAGTTTTAAACCAGTTGCAATTTTGGAGTCAGCTCCAGAATTTCTCAAACTGGGAATTCCACAGCACAGAAAGGGAATTGGCCCAAATTGGGGTCTGAAATTTCCAGCCCCAAATCTGTGAGGATTCAGGGGGAAAATTGGGATCTGAGCTTCTCCCCACCCCAAATCCGAATTCAGGGAATTCAGGGAAAAAGTGGGGTCTGAGCTTTTCCCACCCCAAATCTGAAAGAATTCAAGGGCAAAATTTGGGCCAGACCTTTTCCCACCCCAAATCCAGAAGGATTAAGGGATAAATTGGGTTCTGAGCTTCTCCCCACCCCAAATCCGAAAGAATTCAGGGAGAAAATTTGGGTCTGAGCTTTTCCCATCCCAAATCGAGAAGGATTAAGGGATAAATTGGGTTCTGAGCTTCTCCCCACCCCAAATCCGAAAGAATTCAGGGAAAAATTGGGGTCTGAGCTTCTCCCCACCCCAAATCCGAAAGAATTCAAGGGCAAAATTTGGGTCAGACCTTTTCCCACCCCAAATCCAGAAGGATTAAGGGATAAATTGGGGTCTGAGCTTTTCCCACCCCAAATCCAGAAGGATTAAGGAATAAATCGGGGTCTGAACGTTTTCCACCCCAAATCCAAAAGAATTCAGGGAAAAAATTTGGGTCAGACATTTTCCCACCCCAAATCCAGGAGGATTAAGGGATAAATTGGGGTCTGAGCTTTTCCCACCCCAATTCTGAAAGAATTCAGGGAAAAAATTGGGGCCTGAGCTTTTCCCACCCCAAATCCAGAAGGATTAAGGGATAAATTGGGATCTGAGCTTTTCCCACCTCAAATCTGAAAGAATTCAGGGATAAATTCATTCCCCCCTGGAACCCTGGAGCAGGGGATGGTTGGGGGCGCAGAGCCCGGCTGGGGGAGCAGAGAAAAGCTGAATTCGGGGGGGTTCGGCTCCTGCAAAACCCCCATCTGCAGGTCCCCCTGGGAGTGTTTATCCATTATTGAGCAGCCCAGATGTTCCACGTCCAGGAAGATCAGCTCTCAGCAGATCAGCGGCGTCCGTTTATTGTTCTTCCCTCTCTCCCTCCTCCCTCCCCCGGGGCTTTTAATTAATCCGTCACCCCCCACCCCTCCGGGTTCCCCCCAGCCCAGCCAACCCCATTTTTCTTTTTTTTTTTGGAAGTGGAGCAATTGTTTCTCTCCCCTCACACAAGTCCTGGAGCGAGACAGAGACATTTAGCAGCCGCTGTGAAATTTCAGCCGGGATTGGAATTTATTTTAAGACGCCGGCCTTTAAATTTTTCATTAAATTCTTCCTCCCCTCCTCCTGCCAGGCTGCGGGGACCTGGGGAAGGTGGTGTTGATATTCCCGGCACGTGGGGAGAGGATTTAGGATTTCACAGCACCCCGGGCACAGCCTGCAGCATTCCCCAGCCTCTGGAATTCCAAATGTCAGCTGATTCCTTTTCCATCAGCTGCATTTCCAGGAGCTGGGAGCAGAATTTGGAGCATCCCAGGAAGGATCTGCAGGGTTGTGGTTGGAGCTCAGGGGCCTGAGCTGGGATTTTCCCTCTTGGGAGGATCCAGGGAAGGAGAAACCAGCAGGAAAATCAGAGGGGATGGAAGGGGCTGGAGGAGATTCCTTCTTCTTCCCACGTGCTCGTTCTGCATTTCCATCCTGTTCCATTTCCATCCTGTTCCTGTTCCTGTTCCATTTCCATCCTGTTCCTGTTCCATTTCCATCCTGTTCCATTTCCATCCTGTTCCTATTTCCATTTCCTTCCTGTTCCTGTTCCATTTCCATCCTGTTCCTGTTCCTGTTCCCATCCTGTTCCATTTCCATCCTGTTCCTGTTCCATTTCCATCCTGTTCCATTTCCATCCTGTTCCTATTTCCTTTCCTTCCTGTTCCTGTTCCATTTCCATCCTGTTCCTGTGCCATTTCCACCCTGTTCCATTTTCCATCCTGTTCCTGTGCCATTTCCTTCCTGTTCCTGTTCCATTTCCCATCCTATTCCTGTTCCCATCCTGTTCCTGTTCCATTTCCATCCTGTTCCTGTTCCTGTTCCATCCTGTTCCTGTTCCTGTTCCTGTTCCTGTTCCTGTTCCTGTTCCTGTTCCTGTTCCTGTTCCATTCCCATCCTGTTCCATTTCCATCCTGTTCCTGTTCCTGTTCCTGTTCCTGTTCCATTCCCATCCTGTTCCAT